>JALIZH010016956.1:0-62168 GCA_030522465.1 Rhipicephalus appendiculatus
GGACCGTCATTGGTTGCGGGACCATTTTCCAGCAAAACGAATTTGTTCCTTCGATCGAGCATTGCATTCACGTTGTTCTTCTGTTGTCTTTAACTTCCGTGGTCTCCCAGGACAGTCTTAACTGAATGAGTTGCTAGCTGGGTCTCATTTACCGTATTTACTCGCATAATAGGCGAACTTTTTTCCAAAAAATCCGGCTCCAAGTTCGGGGTGCGCCTATTATGCGGGGTAAAATTTCCGAAAATTTTATTTCCGACTACAGCATAGACCGCTGATAACGTAAGTCGCCGAAGTCACGAATATCCGCACTACAGCCGAAACAACCGTCTTCATAGGCTACACTAGCGCAAAACGTGTTGAGCATGCAGTCTCAAGTGTCCGAGAATCGGGGCATGCGATGCGGTGTGCTTACAAGCATTCAAATTTCCAAAAATTACCATCGAAAGACTCGCGTTGCCAACAAAATGAACGCGGAAAAAAAAACTACGTAAAGAAAGCGCCATTTCGGAAAGTCGCCGATTATGTTTCAGGACACCTAGATTATGCGCATTATCACCACCGAAATTTTGTGCGCTGAACGGTACCGATCGTTCGATTTCACGGGCTCGCACCCCATATCCAAGACATTGCAATCCAATCGCGAACCACCATTCGAGTGTTAAAAGCGCCAACCAGAGTTGCGTTGATTCCTTACAAAACCGCAACTTTGATCGCCCGCGACCGCCACCGAAAAGTGACCAACGCTGATTAGGCCTAGCCTACCGTTCGGCACGTTGTCGCGGGAAGTTCGTACAAGACAACATGAAGATTGGGCGCCGAAACGATCGCACTAAAGCACTGATCCAAGAGCAGCTCGCGTGATACAATGTTTAGGTTAGCGGCCGGGAAATCAACGGCGACAAAGTCTGCCGAGCTTGTGCAAGTCGCGTGGTGGCAGCAAAGGCAAAAGCTCGCGTCGGAAAGCCGTAAAGCTTTTCAATTTGCGGACGAGGTAGCAAACGCGATAACGACGACGCTTTCCCCGACAGGAAACTCAAAGCGCACTTGATGACGCGATCGCACGTTCCATGCGGAGCGCGCCAGCGCCGGTGCAAAGGCTATTCCGACGCCCAGGCAACCGCCCTTCTTCCTCACTCGGCGAGCCCGCGCAGCTGACGCAGCGCTGCCGCGGCAGAGGCCGCGGTCTTTTTACTTTTCTTTTTTCCTCGCTAAGTTTAACGTAAGAAGGCGTCGAATTGCAACCGTGCAAACACGGCACAGAACTACTGCAGATCACGGCCAAGTTCGGGGTGCGCCTATTATGCGCGGAAATTAAAAAAATCTGATTTCTCGCGACCAAACTGGGGGTGCGCCTATTATGCGAGTGCGCCTATTATGCGAGTAAATACGGTATATTTGTGAGGGGAAAACAGGCGTGGGGACAAGGAAGTGCCGCTTGAGGTCATTCGAAGCCCTCGTGTGAAGTGCAAAGCAGCTGCAACCTAATGATGACCAGAAACTCGTGGGAAGGTGTCCGTTCTTTTCAAAGGCACCTCATCAGTCATCATGCGGTTTTCGTGCGTGTTTTGTGGTTTTCTTCATTCAAACAAATACTGATATCTATGGGGTATGCCTCAATGCAAAGAAATATATACCGTTTGCCGTGAATTGTTAAAGGGCCCCTAAATAACCCAAAGATCGAAATTAAATTGCGGCGTTGCGGTTGTGCACGAGTCTACAGCGAACAGGTTCGTCGGCTCCTGTGTCCAGCTGGCCGAATGCCGTCCTTCGGCGTCCTAGGGGAAAACTCAAGGAGCGCGAGCGTCCGCTAGCAGAGGAGCATGTGAGCGCGCGTTGGTGGTTTAGGGGCACTTTTACATCTCATTTTGTGTTTACGCCATTAAATTTTCTGACGAACGAGAGGTATACGGCTTCGCTGTAAAAATATAATCCGAAATCAAGAAGTACCAACCTGTATGTGGCTAACTGCAAAGAAGTGCAATACAGTATAGCTTTTGATTCCTACTGTAAAAAAAAAAGGCAAAATAATATGGTTGACGATGATCAAATAAAAATCATACTATAATGATTCGGCGATGCAATACATATACGAGTTTGTTATATAATAAGCGAAATGCTAATATCGATCGCAGCAAGATAGCACGATATATCTCACGGTTCGAAGCGGCTGCCTCAGGCTAAATTTTCTATCCTTCAATTTCCTTCCCATAAAAGTTCGGGCTTTCGCCTCTGCAAGTCTCCTAATTACTCTCTAACTACACAGCGTGCATGATATCACTGCAATTGCGCACGCTCGGAATCATGAAACCACGAGATTCGTTCGTTATATAGAGCCGTTCGATCATTATTTTCAAGGAAACACGTGCGCTCGCTCTGGTAATTCCGTATCATTTGGTTCGGCCCGGAGGGGCCTCATTATTGATTGTTCTACAACAATAGGTTTCTACGTACCTATGCTCTAATGTACGAAACCCTTTCGTTCACGTACCTCTTTCATAGGGTTATCTTCCCGCTTGATTGTTCGTGGTTCGCGCTGGAAATCATTACGTAATCGTAGGGTCTTCCATCTTGTATAATAGGGTGGAGAATACACGAAGTGAAATAAATGTTTTGGGGGGTATTAAATAGCATACCTAGAAGAACTTTGCAACAGAAATTCGTTCTGCATCATAAGGAGAAAGACAGAAGCATCCAAACTCAATTCTTAAAGTGATGGTTAAATAAAGCCAATGAGTGGAGGATGAAAGCTGATAAGCAAAAACTTATTTACTTCACTCATAATCGTATTAGAGCGATACTGCGCCTTAATCAATCCTATGTCGTTGACGTCAGTAGCGTAAGGCTGGTAACATAATCTGTGGGGCGACAGTGAAGCATGGTGGAAGGGGCGAAGGACAGGTGAAGGTGAGGCTCGGGGAAAACGGAAAGGAACCATCGAGGCACGATAAATAGGTCAGTGAGGGGCTTGAGCACCAAATAAATGCGATTAAATGAATACAAAGCTTTCTGTGAACATCTAGCTTTAATGCCTCATTTGGTTAGTTAGTGCTGGGGGCATTCACAAATAATGCATTGCCATCTACAAGCCGTAAAAACCGTCTACCCGCAACCACATGCCGAACTTGGCGCAAACAAAAGAAACAACAAAGGAAACACTTACCGAAAGCTTTGCAAAAAAATTGGACCATCTCCCCGAAGGGAACCCTGATGGGATGCGAAGCAGCAGTGGTGCGCACGGCGTTGACCCGGTTGAAACGGGCGTCGACGCGGGTGCTGGAAGAACGGTTTGAAGCGAAACTTGGTGTAGCGTTTACTCGAGTAAACGTTTGTTTGAAACGCAAAGACACGGGAGGCGGGTCAGAGTTGTTGCGAGCGGGCGGAGCAGCCGGCAGTTGCGGCGTGACCTACTTGGCACCGCTCCAACACCTGCGGTGAGGGGAGCACGTTGCGGCGCGTTCGACCGTACGCACGGAGGGACAGCGTTACACAGCCTAGCCAAATAGCTGCTTCGCATCTAATAAATGCGGAACTCCGATGGTCAAAGTAATGAGGGGCATAAGTTAAGCTATCGGATGGTTTTTACGGCGATGAACTGGCGGAAGTTATTCTGCAACTCCATCTGCCTTGATGCGGGCTTCACCTCTCCACATTATTGTAAACCAACTGGGCCGTACTAATAACCGTAACTTTGCTTTCTCGTAGTTGTCCGCAGTTTAGAAGTGGATTCTTTTGAATAAGACTTTACATTCTGATACTGATGACATTATTCTTCATCCGTCAGCTGTTTTCTTCTTCACTGCACATTTGAGAGATTTATTATATCGTGCGCACACGTACATAATGTTGTCGCGTAACTACACTGCGAGGTTGAGTAATTGTCCATGAGAACACTGTATTCAGTCGTGTTTAAAGGGCGATAATTTGCGCGTTAGTTCAAGCTATTAGATTTTTCCCTTGGCTACATATTGCGTACAGCCAATGTACTGTTAGGTTGAGTCTGAAGGTTTTTTTTTTTTTTGCTTGACCCAAGGTCTCTTATTCTTTCTTTTTTTTTTCCTTCCCAAGCGGAGCTGTGTAAGTCGACTTTGAACCTGCCTTGTTCATGTTCGCCGCATAGCGAAGCGGGTCTGTGCCGCAGAAATTGGGCGAGGCCTACTACTCGCCTAGGGTCCGCTAAAAAATGAAGCTGTCGTTAACTAGCCTAGTTTGTGTGTACGAAGCAGCAAGTAGCATAGCATAGCCATGTAAAGTGTAGTATAGGAAGGGGGGCGAAAAAGAGAAGTAAGGGTGAGAAGTGATGCGAGGGTAGGGAGGATGGAAAAGAGGGCAGGGAAAGGCAGGCTAAATATAGCATAGCCATTGAAGGCGCCCTGCAACACTTTTCCTAGTAGCAATGGGATGCATTCACTAAAGAGCTTATTGCCTCACGAAATGACCACCGCAAAATATTTAGAATCCGTCCAGTAAGAGCGGAGTTGCAAATATTTGACGCACGCTGCGATTGCTTATTCTTTTTTCTCGTCCCAACGAAAGCGCTGGGAGCTAAGCAGGGAGGGAGGGCACGGGGGAACGAGCTACGTCACGCGTGCTTCGTGACCTGCCGTACTTTTTCTCTTTTTTTTCTTCGAACAAGCAGCTTTTCAGTGCGATCGCGCGCGCACGCGTGGACAAGTCGCGGCCTGCCGCGGCGGCCCCAGTAACTCCGAGCTCGCCTAGCTCAAATCAGCCAATGGCGTGACACTGGCCTTTGACGCAGTGATTTTTTGAGTACTTAGCATCATTTCTCGAGAGAAGAGAAAGCGATTGTTAGCTGACTTTCAGAATTTATTGTAAATTCCAGGCCGCGTGCGGCGCTATAATATTTGGCTCGCGTGTTCTAGGGAGCGTCGACTAGCGATCAGTAGCGTTTATGACCATGCTCAAACGAGTGTTGCAGCAACCCTTTAGTAGTATAGTTTAGGTGGGAAAGGGAAGTGAGAGTGAGGAAGAGGGAAAGGAGTACGAAGGGTAAAGCATAATATAGCGGAGGTGAAGGGAGGAGGGGGTTCATTGAAGGTTGGAGACATGCAGGCGGTGGGGCGTAGTCAGACGTGGGAGAAGCATAGTGCAACATGGCCGAGAAAAGGTTGTGTGATGTTAGTGATGGCGCCATCAGCCTTCTCGACGTTAAATCACTGAAACTGGCCCCTCCGCTGTGCTCTACATTGGTGTTCTCGACGGCAAGTCAGTTGAAGCCGCGCATATATTTGTTTTACATAGTTCAACACTATATCGCACTTGCAGTTTCATAATTTGGGTCAGCTTGTAAACTAGCGATGTGAGTTCAATAATAAGTAACGCACAACAAAACTGTATTAGACTAAATCAGGCATTTTCACCAAGATCAAAGATGTCGAAATAGAGAGAAAGAGTGCAATGAAGGATGGTCCATTTCGTGTAAGGCTTATTGAAATACTTTAAATGTAACACGTCTTCTTTCGCTCACCCAATGTTTTTTTAACTCACTAACCCAAAAGTGACAAGCAGCAGTTCACATATGTACGAGTATGGTCTGCATAATGTGGAGTGCGTTCCAAGTTCCAACGAACGCAGATATTATGAACTTCTTTAGCCCCTCGAAGACGCAAAGCCCCAAACTGCAGGCGTCATTTAGGGCTTAGGCTCGTGTATTCGCTTGCCGTTGACTTCGTGGTCCCTCCATTCTCTTTGAGCTAGTGATCTTCATGCACACTTTGTATACTGGTTTCTAAATGCATTGTATGTTCTAACAGCCTGCCTATAAATTGTTTTTAGTGCTTCACATAGCCATAGTTATTGCTTCAATACAGCCTGTGAAACGAAGACGCCGACAACCATGATCATTACAATTGGGGACCGGAAATTCAATATAAAAAAAGGCTTCACAATGCACCTCCAATACAACTACCCTGTAAATGTCATTTTTCAACCGAGTTTGAAATGTCAATTCGGTTGTGTTGCAGCAAGGCCAGTGAAGCAGAATCACTTACCAACAAACTGCCGAAAGCGAGACCCCCCATTATAAAGCCATTTGCTTTGCCGAGAAATGTGCTAACGCCTCAAATGCGCAATTTCCAGTGCCGTAATCATTGGTACTTTCTCTTCTACGGATATTTTCAGTCATGTTTCCCGCATTACGAGTCTGCAAATTCTGGCGTACATTTTTCAATCTGGTGACGCACGCTGTCCTATATTTTTATGAAAATCTCCTCGAAGTGCATAGCGCAGACATTAAAACAAAGAAAACACACAGAACGCCGGCATGTATATAAGGGACGTTGATCTGGGCCTCGCTCTTAGACTCGCGAAATTTCCCATCAGCACGAAGTATTATAGCTACGCGACATTTGAGATCACGCACGTGTCGGTGTAGTGGGACATTGTCACATCGGCTTCGGCAGAATCAGGTGACCGAGTTACTTGTATTCTTTGAGCCTGAGCTTCTTTATATAGGGCAGTCCTGAATTTATACCACGTAAATATTTTCAAGTTTTTCTTATTTTGACGCAGAAATATTGGTATCCTGTCCTGATGCAAATATTTGTTGTTTGAAGGGTATGATATTACTGGCTACGTTTCTCGTGTTTATTTCTGCTAGTCTTTCCTTATTGCTTTTCCGTTCCGATTTTCAGGGAGAGTAAACTAATTGTATAGCTACTTTCACTCAATTCACTGGGGTTAGTGATTTGCGCGATATGGCTAACTTGAAAGTTTCAATTAGTAAATGTACCTACAAGTCTGTATTTTCCTGCATCTGTATATATATATATATATATATATATATATATATATATATATATATATATATATATATATATATATATATATATATATATATATATATATATAATGCAAATCTAAATGTATCAGCATTCGCGAAATTAAATGTATAGTACCAGTGTCCGTACTTCTGTACCTATTCCTGGGTACTTTTTTGTCTTTGCGCTAATGTATCTTCGAAGTGTCCCGTTGTGTCAAAGACAAGTGTATCAGAGTACCTGTATTTTAGACTACCAGTGCATGTATTTAGATATCTGTATTCCAGAATACTTTTATGAGTATCTCTGCTGAGCCTAGATTGTGGGTACACTGCTTCAAATCTCGCCTCACAAAGAATTTTTCCGCAACAATTTCTCTTTTACTCTGTCACTATTTCACTTTCTCTCTCTATTTCTACTCATTCTCTCGCCAATCAGTTTTATTGCATCTAATGCCGGAGAAATCGGCGCACGTATTTTAGGAGCGAAGCAGAAGATGAAGACGACGACGACGATCAAGAAGAGGACGAGGAGAGCTCGTGCCGGTTCATGATGATGACAGTTTATGTCCTCTCTGCAAGGACTAACGGTCGGATATAAGCAGCCCAGCTGTTAAAATTGTACCACTCAACCTGACGCAAGAGATATTATCAGCCCTTGCATTTGAGACAGTTAGCTTAAGCTGCACAGAGTACAAGCTTCCACGTAACTGGTTCATGTGTTTCTATTGCAGTAAAGTGGCCTGTATAACACCTACTTATATCTATATGTATATACACATTTTAAATACACAGCATAAATGTATCGCTAATGAAGAACAGTTCCATGTACAGGATGATCTTGGCAATGGCAATAAAGTAAGAAAGCGCTTGAACTGCGCTGAGTGCACGCTTCACTTGTGGTATGCTCGTTTGGCGCGCTATGCTTTCCACAGGGCAATGGAACGAGCGCGCAAAACCTGGTATATTTAGGCAAGGTTAATGTCATAATAGCGTTGTCCTAAGCAGAACTGAAGAAGTTGAAATGTGTTTACATCTGGACCAAAGGGAAGCAAGGCTGTAAAGATGTGCCAATACTAAAGCACGAGACATAATCTATCTTATTGCCAGCAACGGATTTATTTATTATTTGAATTGTTTTTGTGATTCAATGCTCACATGATTGCTTATTTACTGTTATTGTGGTTTGCAATTCAAACGTTAAGACGAGCTACAGCGCTGTGCGCTGCAGCCGGATCACCACCTACCAAAGACTGCCGGCAGTTGCTTAGCCAGACCGCCATCTATCTAACGTGGCATATTCTGAAGTTCATCAGATATCAACGCGTTGTTCTTTATTGAATCGACTCGCATATGTCATCAGTCTAACTGCAACTTAGTATTATGGAGGAACTTTAGGGGGGAGCCGAAGGACTTCTTTCCCAAATATCTATTATCTTCATGGGAACAAAGTATGCCTAGAACTTAAGTACTCGAGCATCTCGTGTTGTAGTATCAGCGTCAAGTTCAGGCTCTGTAATGCGTAGTTGTGAATGGCGTCATAATAGTGTACACAAGAAGATGATCGGCTGAACCTCTTATGCACCACCACGCCGGAGATTGCGCTGGCGCAGTGTAAGTGCGATACCTTTACAGCGGTTCAATTTTGTTGGGTACCTTAATCACGCATGATTATTTCAGTGCAGTTCAAGTTGAGTATAAGTGGCTTAGCATGGCACGTGTCATGTCTCGTTGTGCCTCCTCAAGACCCTTCATTGTTGGCTTGAACAGCAACGTTTCGTGCGTAAAGCTATCAGTGGCTTCGTTGTCTGTGGGGCCGATATGTGGAAGTATCCAGCACAATTGGAATGAAATTATAGCTGCGCACTAATAACACAAAGACACAGAAGACATGGACGAGCGCAAACTTTCAACTGTCTCTATTTTACGTAGTAGTCAATGAATAGGCCCACCAATCACGTGGTAACAACGATAAATAGTTTTATGGTATCCACCAGAAGCAACGTGCTAAAGCGGGTTCCGAAGGACCCATTAAAGTTCATTCATCCATCCATCCATCCACCAGAAGCACACGGTAAATACAACATTAATACTCCTCTAACCGTATGTAGGCTAATACCCTTTGGATGCATTTTTCATGGAATAACCCACTGTAGAGCTGTAGCACAGTCTTGCTATATATCAACTTATTAGAGCTTCATTTTCGCAAGGCCGCTTCAATGGCTAGCTATTTTCCCATGGCGTACGTGGTTCCCGTAATGTGCAAAAAAAGGAGATATTTAATGTAACGGCGCTCCTAATATCCTCGACCAGTTTTAACATTAACTAACAGGGGGTCAGGTATATCGCACTGCTCAGCTCGCCGACGCGGGTCTAGCTCCAGGCCATGGCGGCCGCATTTCTACGGGAGTGAAATGCAAAAACTTAGGCGCAGGTGCTTAGACGTAGGCCATGGCGAGTTCAAAACGCAGAAGGGAAATCTCTCAAGGAATTAACCCCTTATTCCAGAGTTCTAAGTTCAGCCTTCAAACTTTTCCTTCTCGAACTACTTCCTGCTCGAGCAAGAAGGAATTTACGTGATATTTCTTAATATCCACGGCTGGAAACTTTCAGCTTCAAACACAAAAAAAAGCATTGCACCCAAGCCAAGTAGCCTAATTAGATCGTTTGCATGCGTGCGGGGGCCGGTTTCAAATGCGCGCACAGACAGGCTGAGTGATGCGCTGGCTACTGCGACGAACGGCAATTCCTGCATCGGCACAGGCCAGCCTGCATCGGCACAGGCCAAACATCCCTGAGAGGGATATGCAGAAGTTCTGAACCATGCATTGCGCATTCTTAAATGCGAAGAATTTTTTCAGCGAACTTCGGCGGCTTTGAGCATAGGTACCTATCTAGCCTTTGTGCTCTCATGGCCGTTTGGTTGATGGGATGTAGGCTATACCAAAATTGGAATGGCATAGCACGACTGTATGACAAACATAAATCACAGCTCATATCATGAAAATCATGACATTCATGTCATAGAAGGCATGATTTACTTGCCACAGTCTTGGCGCTCTTGCAGCCGTTTCGTTAACGTGATGTGATGGTTAGGTTCGTCACGTCGCAAGGCGCGTGACGCGAGGAGATGGTGGCACAGCTTGCGCGTTACGTCTTCGCAGCAGTCTTCATCCTCGTGGGATGCCTCATTTGATACTTTCACACGAGTCACTCCGATTGGCTTAACTAGACGTTTGTAATTATGAATAGTTTTGAGGGTCAATGCCCTTGCGACATGCTCAAACAAGCCAAACTAAGGCCCGCAACATCTGAACATTCATTCTTCCAGCACCACGTTATTCTCACTAATCTTTACTCCGTACCAGCATTTGATTATTGATAGCATAACGTATACTATAGAGTCAAATAAGCAGAGTTTTCTTTCTGATTAGGCCTGGTTTGTCGCAAGTGAAATACTGCGAAACATTCGTGTCAGGTGAATGACTTCTTTTTGTTATGCCGCACACCGAGAAGCAGTCTTTAATGATCGTTTTCAAATTGTGTAGTTGCCTTTTGTGCATTCCGTTTTATATTCGCACCGTTCTCTAACTCCGAATAAGTATATATTAAGCAGCCATCGCATGTGCGACGACCTCTTCGAGGCTTCAGTAACGATTGCATACAGGCTTGTTGGTCATCCAAGACTGTAATGTTGGCTAATTGGTGATCCAAGATACCAGCATGAACACGAGACTCAAGACACCACATTATTCGCAGTGAACTGTGCCTCTTCAAGGCACAGTCAAAAAAAGAATAATTATTGCATTTTGCTTTCACGTTACATTTCATCTCAGCAAAAAATCAGAGCTTACACAAAATGCAAATGCACTTCATGTGGAAATATAACATACTTCAAAGAGTTTTGCATCACGAATCGCAACTGGTAACAAGCAGTCTATGCTCGTACTCTCCTTAAAATTATTCGTAACCAGTGGTTCCACTAACACGTTTATGGTTGGGTCACGAAACCGTACGTATACTATAGGACCAGCGCCTGTTCAGCTTAAGAATATTGTTTTCTTCTGACATCCTAATTACAGCTGTGTGATAGTAAAAGCGCATAAATATAGTTATAAGCAACTTGGTCATTCGTTCTTTTTGCGCGGCTGTATATGGGGACGTAGTGACTTGCTATTAATTCGGGGCTGCTGCCTTAAGCATCGACGTATTCTGCCTTCTCAGTATTTCAGCTAGCTCTGTTTATTTTCCGTTTCAATAAAGCAAATGTGCATTTTCTTGTTTGCATGCAAGTCACTCGAGCTCATGATTGCAATGAACTTTCGCACTCAAAAAAGTTTCCCAAAGAGTTCTTTATATGTCAGCGACAGCACGCAGAGTTTTGCGTTGCGTGCTTTCTGAAAACTGCAGTTCCTCCTCATTAATCATAGGAACTTGCATCTCGTGCAATGACAGACTCTTTCACTGGTGTTTCCAATTTATTTCCGGAGCATACAAATAGCTAAACGAAAAAAAAATTACACCATCTCCCGCTAAAGGGAACCATGTGAAGATGTGAAGCAGCGGGCGCTAACGCTTACACTGGCGGCGGCGTTGACGCTGGCGCTCATCGCAGCGTTGCGCAGGAGAGAAAACTGGGGAGGCGCAAAGCAGGCAGTGATGGAGCAATGTTTCCTACTGGCAGTGGCGTAAATCATGGGGGGGGGGTCAGGGGGGGTCCTGACCCCCCCTGTGCAGGCTGGGGGGGGACACCCCATGCAAGTGTCCCCCCCCCCTGAGATTTATCTTCCAAACGTCACATTTGAATTTCTTGACAGTCAAGGACAACGAAGTTTCCGTGAAACCAACTCTGAAATCTGAAGCACCTTCAATGAACAGAAACGAACTACTTCTAGCAGGCACGCATGATAGGAAATACCTTTATGCGTTAGCACAAAAACTGCTACCATTTTTATTGCATACTGTAACCCGAATGATGCAGCTGCAGGAGATGCTAGCGCCTGCCCACGAGTTGGTATTAGAAACTAACTTCGCCATGTGATGCCGCTTGGATGCCCAGTGCTATTTTTTGTCACCGGGCCCCGACACTGATGCTCGTTCTATTGTACTATTATTATTATTATTATTATTATTATTATTATTATTATTATTATTATTATTATTATTATTATTATTATTATTATTATTATCATTTCTATATGTGAATCCATAATTTTAATTTTGTATAATTAAAAATGAAGCATATTTGTGAAAACAAAATGGCCGCCGTTAGAAGATGTGTGTCCCCCCCTTGTGGTCTTTATGGATTTACGCCATTGCCTACTGGAACATGCCAATCGCTGCTAATGGGCAATGAGAGACAGAAGACTCCGACTGGACACAGAGACCCGCACTCCGCTTTTAGTTAACGCGCACGCTGCGAATTTTTATTGTTCAACAACGCACAGGAGAAATCTCCCACCGGCACCACCTTGGAGGTCAAGATCCATTGCCATATATACGGGGTGGCCAGTGAACGGTTGTGCAGCGCGAGCAGTCGGTTTTTTCAACCAAGAAACTCGCTAGCAGACGCTGCCTGCGTCGGCGTCACGAGGCGACAAAGGGGGGAGCGTAGGAGAGGAGAGAGAGGGGGTGACACGCATGCGCAGTGGGAGTGTAGACGCCGCGGGGAGGGATGCCTAGAGGAGAGAGGGGGGGAGTGTAAGAGGGGGAGAGAGGAGGGGAGGCGCATGCGCAGTGAGGGTGTGGTTGCCGCGGGGTGGGGTGCCTAGAGGAGAGAGAGGGGGGAGGTTTCTTATTTTTATTTTTTTTAAAGGGTTTGCGCATGCGCAGTAAGGGTGGGCACGCGGCACACCACCACCGGATTAAGCTTCGCCATCAGATGCTTCACATCTAAAACGCACAATCACACAATAAGCTCTTCGTTCCGCATTCAACCCAAGGTCACACAACCGGGCAACACTACGTTCACAAAGCAATCTTCATGCTGCTATTTCATATATATGCCCCAAAATTCTGTCATTGCTCTACTTTTAATAGAGGACTGCAGTATATGCTTGTCATGCCTGTGATAACGTTTATTGAGTCTGCGTCTTTTTTTTCTATTTTTATACCATGTGATGAAACATGCGTATGGTATATGTGGAGCCATTTAGCAGATGTTGGAGACATCTTCGATTTTCTTTGCATATCACCCACTCTTCAGAATCAATGATTTAGAAACTGTTCACGTGTCTTGACGAATGAAAAACCTCTGCTCATTTCCTTTATTCCGCGAAGTGGTGACCTGTGGTAGGATACTTATGTTCAACAATTTCTATTGATCCGTCTCTCCAATCTAAAGAGGTCATCGAAGCGCCCACTTAAACATGACGGTATGGGGCAACTCCAGGAGCGCACGTAAATTTTTCACGAGTATATCAGGCTCACGATTTAGTGCATGTTTAGAGCACGAGCATTGCGTTTATTTCTAGCATAACTTGGGATTAGAGTAGCAATGTGCTCTTTTGTGAAATGATAAAAGAGTAAATGACAAACTCTGGGTGGCCTCTATGAACGCCTTTCACACTCGTAAATAGTGTGGGAAATAGCATAGGCACGAACAATTATCTCTGCGTAGTGGACGTTTCGAGTATTGGTAGGAACGAACCACATCAAAAATAGCACAATCAATGAAGAACGAATGATGGAAACACGTTTATAATTGAGAACCAACATGTCAAGTCAGAGCCGATGAATACATGAGCAGCTTTACGGAGGCTTTAACCAGTAAGAAGACATCCAGTTTAACTTGGTACTAGCTTCGTTTAAGTGAGAAACAGCTGTACTTGGTAGTAAGACGCTACGACGCAACTTCAGCGAGAAGAGAAGCTTTGTGACGCCGATGGATGGTTCGAGGGGCGACAATTTGCCTAGAGTGGCACACTCAGCTCTGTGCGACGTGAGTCGGCTGCTTGACAAAAAAACTGAAAGATGTCTTCCGCATCCAAGAAAACGTGTCAACTACACACGGTGTTGTGAAGGAGGAAACGTCAGTGGAAGGTGTTACCTAGGAAGTCGATCAATTATAAGAGGGGAGGCGGGTGGACAGGAAAACATGTTGCGTGAAGAGCATTCGTGCAGAAAATATAAAAAACAAACTTCGAACACAGCTTTCTGAGTTTTGAACTGAATTAGGGAGATAAATAAATTGAGGCACACTAAAATAACTTTTAGAAAGTGCACGCTCAGTAAAGCTCACAATTCAACCGCCAGGTTAAGTATTACTGCTGGAAGATAATATCACACCGCGCAACACGGTGCTGAAGATGAAGATCAAGAATTTTGCGACGTGATTGATAGGGCATTCAGGAATAGTGGCTAAGTGGCACTCGGTAGTTGGATTTACTCAGTTTGTGACAAGGCTGCGTGAATATTGAGGGGGAAAAGGTGAAGTTTCTGAGTTTTCAGCTCATGCTAGGAATTGGAGTATCTTCTCTACAAAACGTAGGATCGCTAACTGTTATGCAGCCTGATATTAAGCGGAAAGCAGTTAATGATTGTAACAAGATTAAAATTGGTCTAGTTGGTTGTACTTCATGATTGACCAGCAACACAACCACACACAGACAGAGAAAAAAGGAACCTGAAAACGCAGCACTGACTTGCAATTTTTTTCAGGAACGAGAATTATAAGAGACAAACCCAAATTTCCCGCAATGTCAAACTGATGGAAATAGAAATCATTGCGTAACAAAAAAAAAAATGCAGGAAGATTGAACTAAGTTGCGCAAGGCTTGGCACCTCCAGGCTGATCCTCAGCTCGTCGTGCTGCATCACGGGAATAACATCACCGGTGGCGATTGGATCCAGAGTGCTTGGCTGAAGAAGCGGCAGCCAAAGGACGGCGGCGGGCTTATCCGGAATACGCGCAAAGCTTGCCACTCTGAATGTGTTGGAATCCCTGTCCCTGAGCCACGGTGCAAGAAACTGTGGCGGTTGCTATCGGGACGGTTCGGCGGTGGCTGCTTCTCGGCGTAGCGGCTACTTGGCTATATTTAGGACAGGTGGCGCGCGGCTGTGGCAGTTCCTACGGCAACGATGCAGCAGGAGCTTTTGCTAACGGACGTCTTTCTGCCTGCTTTAACAGCTTCGCTGTTAAAAACCAGAACAACACAAAAAAAAAAACGTAAAGCAGCTCCACTACTGTGAAACCTGCGGAAGTGCGTAGCACGGGCAGCCAGCGATTCCCTTTCATTGAGTTCCCACTGCTCCGTTTACCAAAGCGTCAATGACGTCAATGTTTGAGGTGAGCATGTGGGGTTCATGGATTGTTTGCGCTGCCAGGAACTGGACAAACTACACGAGAGAAGACACATACACCGGGTGAAGCGCGTGTGTGTGTCTTCTTTCGTGTAGTTCGTCCAGTTCCTGGCAGCGCGAACACGCCATGTATTCGCACCAACTAGCCCCCCTTGCATCTTTACTTGCATGTGGGGTTACTTCGACACGAGTAGAATCTTGTTAGGCCCATTCGCAATCTCGGTAATCGACATGTCTGCTACTTACTGCTGCACTTTATCGCCTCTTATTCCCCTCTCCCCACGTGTAGGTTAGCAAACTGGACGTAGTCTAGTTAACCTCCCTACCTTTCATATATTCATTCTCTCTCTCTCTTATCGCCTTCCTGCTTGTTAAGAAAGTAAGTAGAGATACGCAGCGTCTGCAGCGTCTTTTGCTGCCGACGCAGTGCCAGCTCAGGGTGAGGGGCGATCGCTCGCTCGGCGACGCGGTGGCTCCCCCTCTTGCTCCACGCCGGAGTCTTTCCCATGTTTCTGCTTTTAGTTTTAGCTATTTTAAGTTTAATTAATGCGATTACTTCTTGGTTATTTCTGTGAAATATATTATTTTAGACCTTGTGTTAATAGAATTTTGTGGGTGAAGCCCGATCAAATTCATCATCATCATCAGCCTGTCTACGCCCACTGCAGGGCAAAAGCCTCTCCCATGTTTCGCCAATCAACCCGGTCCTGTGCTTTCTGCTGCAACGTTATACCTGCAAACTTCTTAATCTCATCTACCCACTTAATTTTCTGTCTCCCCCTCACGCGTTTGCCATCTCTTGGAATCCAGTCAGTTACCCTTCGTCCAGCGGTTATCCTGCCGACGTGCTACCTGCCCGGCCCATATCCATTGCTTCTTCTTGATTTCAACTATGATATCCTAACCCCCCGTTTGTTCCCTCACCCACTGTGCTCTCTTCCTGTCTCGTAAGGTTACACCTATCATTTTCCTTTCCATCGCTCGCTGCGTCGTCCTCCCACATGAATACACCGATCAAATTAGAATAAAAGAAATGAGTGCGCATGGCAGTCTGAGATGCTTGCCTAAGAGGTCTATAAAGTTAGGCAAGCGTCCGCCGCGGTGGTATAGCGGTTAGGGTGCTCGGCTGCTGACCCGAAGGTTGCGGGTTCGATCCCGGCCCCAGCGGTCGCATTTCGATGGAGGCGAAATGGTAGAGGCCCGTGTACTGTGCGATGTCAGTGCACGTTAAAGAACACCAGATGGTCGAAATTTCCGGAGCCCTCCACTACGGCGTCTCTCATAATCATATCGTGGTTTTGGGACGTTAAACCCCAGATATTATTATTATTAAGTTAAGTAAGCGTTGCACTTTACTTCATCCATCTACTTGCTGCCATGCTGAAGAGTGGATTCTCCGTTGTGCTAATTCAATCAAAAATTACACATCCTCAATGCTTTTGTTGGATTGGATCTGATGACAACTGGGATCGGCTGTCATTATTCTTCAGCACACGTGTTGCAGTATATGCGCGAAGTTAATGAACGTGAGTTAGAATACGGATGGCTACTATATGATACTCTTTTGTTACAACCGTAATCTACGCCAGTAAATCTGCCTGCGCTCTAATGCCACCGCTTAAATGTTTTAGCATAACTTGCGCCAAGCATATAAACCCATCGTGAGCCAAGCCAACGTATTTACTTACTTGTAGTTTATTTTTATGAATTTGGGAAAGTTTTTCACTGAGCAGGAAACATGCCACTCACTTCTATGACTTGTGCGTAAGTTGTTGTTAACCCTGCAAAATATGCAGTTACAGCAGCAATGTATTTACACTGACCAGCGATAGTGGCGTGTTAGTAGCAGGAACCTGCTTGAATGCATTGTTTGTAACGTCTAAACAATAACTGATGTGCATGACTCTGGAACTAAAATCGACATTTATTTGCACCAGAGCCTTCTGTTGCTTGTGGATTCAGAAGAGCATCTTTTGGTGTTTTAGAAACCGCGTCCAATCGCGACCTTATCATTAAAAGTTCTGGTGTGTACAGAAACTTACCATTTATGAGGATATCACAACGACACAAATGCGTTGAAGTCTCGTGGCACGAGTAATGATGTTGCTATGGCAATGACTAGTCTATTTGTTGTCACAGCGGGGACGCACCTAGCTCACGTACTTCAGCCACCTCCCATTCACCCTAACATCAAAGCTGTCATCTGAGGAGGCATTCTTATTGAATACATTAGCAAAACCCGGGGAGAGATAGTAAGAATAAAAGAAAAGCAGGGATGTTAACCAGGGCTGAGCCCGGTAGTCTACCTTGCACTGGCAAAGGTGAAGGGGAAAGGAAAGTTGTAGAAGAGGAGAGAAAAGTCAACGTTTGAGCCGACGTAACAGTTCCACGTTGATATTAAAAAACGGCAAACCCCGGAATTATGCAGAGTACCTATACCGCTCACGAAGATCCAAGTGGTTTCGTGCAACGACAGGATGCGTTTGGAAGAGGGCTTCGTTTTGCAGTTCACATAAGATAGGCTGATAATAATGCTGTTGCTGGTGACGATAGTGCTAGCTCCCTATCAGCGAGATTGTAAGGACTGCTAAGAATTTCCAACTTATAATTAGGCTGTTCTCAGTATGATGATTTTTATTGAAACATGAACAACCGTCGATTTCTTTTTGTTACCTGTGTTGGAGGAGCAGAACCGCAATGTTTTTCAAGTGAAATATTAAAATGAACATAGTCTGGAATTTTCGTTTGCAGCAGGATGAAACGCTTTGAGTTAGGTAAACCGAAGAAAACATAAGCTGAATTACAAGCGTGCTAAAAAAATTTTACAAAATGATATATACTCTACAGACGGATGACTTTCATGGTTTCTACATTAGAGGTCTGCATCGAATAGTACTGCCGCCACCTCTTCTTCGCGAGTCGCTGTTTGGTCCGACCGCGAATGCCCAAAATGCCATTCTCATGGTCTCACCCATTTCGCAACCTCTCGAAAGAGGCACGTGGTTATTTCGCCTGAGGCTTCCATTCTTTTTATCAGTGCTACTCGTACATCGCTCCCTACTCGAGAGCTTGTAGCACAATTTTCCTTTCGGAAGGTTCTCATTGCTTTCGGTGGAGACATAGTAGATGCCAAGCAAGAGACGCCAGTCATAAAACACACTTTCAGCGCTTCCTTTGAAGTGGCTCTCGTAAGTAGGAATGACCGGTGTAGGTCCGGCTGCAGGCGCTGACACAAGAATGATGAAATGCTGAATCGCGAAGGAATCGTGCCACTTGCCGTTCTATCTTTTTGCATATTGCGCAAGAAGGCGCATCGCTAACTCTAACTCCGTTCGCCCAAATACGCTGAGTGCTACCTTTACAAAGTGCTGTGTCAGACCTGTCCTCGCTTCTGCAAAGTAAGCATTCTCACATTCATCCTCGGGTGCTCTTTATTCAAACCGTATGCCTCACATCACTGCATCCTATTGCTTGGCTTTCTTACTTATTTTGATATCTAAAATACATAAAATTTATTGCGTTTAAATTCTCGCGAGTTTTTCGCTCGATAGAAAATTCTGGTCCACGAAACTGTTTACGACAGCTGAAACTTCCATACGTGCGCTTTAGTACATACGTCTTTTAGGCTTTAAGTAATTTACACTCCCTCCACGTAAAAGCGCTTACGGAAAACGTCTAGTCACCGAATAAGCGCCTTCATCCCCTTAAAGTTCACAGCCCCAGTGGATACGAATATATTTTGTTTATATGTTTATTTAGCAAAACTGACAGACTGCCACGGGTACTGCTCTATAGTCTGTCCTTAAATGGAAGACAGAGTTTGGTATATTCTGTCCATTTATATAAGAACATTGAACACTTTTTTCCTCGCCACCACTGCATGCATTTTGGTACTATATTCTGCATTTAAACAACGGTCCACATTTTGAGACTGTAGTAATTCAAGTTCTTTCAGATAGCCACATGTATCTGAATGTGGTATTTCGTAACCTAAAACAAAACAAGAAAACGAGAACCAAATGTCATCGATACAGTTTTCACTGTTCTACGTGGCTCAGCGACTACGAACATACACTAAGTCAATGTTATCTCACAAACGAAACAGTATTTTTGACAAATTATTCTTTTTTATCTATCTATCTATCTATCTATCTATCTATCTATCTATCTATCTATCTATCTATCTATCTATCTATCTATCTATCTATCTATCTTTTTAGCCGCCTACGTCTGGTTGCTCCCGTGATCGCCTCCTGAACGTGGTGTAGACCTAATTGATATAGGACGGTGAGAAGGTTGGACGCACATGACTGTCTGGTCACGGCATGAAAGAAATTGAAGGACACCTTGTCAATTCCAAATTGTGTTCGGCGAACGCCTGTGTCCATTGAGACGGGGTCGGTCAGAATGAAACGCGATGCGCTCGTCTCCCATCTTGCATGATTGGGCACGCTGGGCACAGCGGCGCTACGCAAGCAAAGCGCGAGCGCTGTTGAGTCCGACGCGAGACGCGATTGACGCGACCGGCGTCCATTAGCGCACCGCAGCGGCCACCTGGCACCGTCCCAGTGCACGGACGGCCGGACGGACGGACGGACGTGAGATATGAGAAAATAAAGGCTCTCGCCTTAATAGCGTGAAAATATTGTTGTGTACGTCGTCAATCTTTTTCCTCCAGACACGTGTGGTACATATCAGTATACCATGGGCCGCGGTAATGCGGGTATGCTCCACAAGTGATTCATAGTCTATATCTATCCAGGCAAGCTGCGAACACACATTGGTAATTTAAATGCGACAGCGTTAAGAAAACCAGATATCGCCAGCGTTGACCGGATGAATGCAAAGAATAAAAAATCGCGACCCCGCAGGAATCGAACCTGAGCAATCTGCGAGGTAGTCAGGTATTCTACCACAGAGCCATGCCCGGTCTTGAAATTGCTTTGGAAAAAACCCTCTGCAGGCGTAACACCAGTGCAACGTCAATTGTGGTGACAATGCTGGTTATCTAATTTTATAACTGAGCAATAAATACAAATGTATGTACTCCTACGATGCAGGCGTCTTGTCTGGTGGTTCCAGGGTCGGTTCTGTTTTCATAGCAGTCCAATAAATATTACATTCGTATTCCTAGGATTCAGAAGCTATATTCAAGCGTTGCTCGACCCCGGTGGAGCACACCAACGAAAGTTACGAATGGTATTCACATCATCGCACCATAAAGTGCACTTTGTTTGGATAGCGCTGATGTTTATATCCTAACCTGACTGCTTCCGTTACGTCATACCGTAAGTTGCCCTTTAACCGCCAGTGTCGTCGACATGCCTGGTAAGCGCACAAAGTGCACACAACTAGTACACGTTTAAAACACACCTATCCACCATTTAAATCTTAACTCAAAGTAAAAAAAAATGCAGCATATATAGACAATTACTCGCAACTGCTTCGCATGAAACATATTACCACAAGGCGTGGGATCTGCCTAATATTTTCATTCTGGGTGCATTTCATGACACACTTTTTCTTACGCAGAAGTGATCTATGCCTGGGTCAGCCAATACTTGTGACAATACTGGCTGACGTATTTCAGTCACGGTATATTACGTTGGTAGGATACATACTAACGGATTAGAAAGAAAAAGCAGGAAGAAAGAGCTCTGGCCGTCCGGGAATCGAGTCCATGACCTCTCGGTTATCCACGATAGGCGTCCAGCGCTCTACCTACTAGGCCGCCAGTGCACATTCACGCCGCTTCCAAAACTCGCCTCATATCTTTCACACATTCTTTCCCGTACAGTGCTCTCTGTTGGCGGGGCAAGGCGGGGTGGGGCGGGGAGGTGCCGCCGTCTGTGAGCGCTCAAGTAAAGTACTGCGTGATGACGCTCTCGAGCATCCATAGGGAGCGATTCTGTGACGAGGCAGTTTCAGCGTCTCGATGTCATCGAGGAACGCTCGTAGCGCTAGGCATCGTCGAGTCGCACTAGACGCCGTTACGTTATTTGCGCTTCGCTTCGTGTTAGCACCAGAGAAAAGCAACGATATCGATGGGGGGAACGTATAGAGCTTTGGTGGGAAAGAGGCTAAAGGGAAGCGGAACGTTTTCGCGCGTTAACGTCTCAAGCTCCGAACCGCTCGGCCTCCCATGTTGCTAAAGCACAGTGTCATTTTTATGCAGCGACCGTGGCAGTGTGGTAGTGTATGCATGAGCACAGGCGTAGGTTACCCTATAACTTTGGATCTAACACCACGCCGGTTTCTCTCCTCAATTGATGACGCTTTGAAAGAGTGCATATCGAGTACCATTGTTTATTATGTGCTTGTTGACACCATATTTGCGCTGGGTTCACTATATGCTATATGTGTCCTTTAGCAAGTTCAGCTGCCACAACGGTTAAACATGATCATGGGCGTTGGTCGTCGCGACGGAGATGTGCCCCTAAGGGGTCAACATGGTGCAAACACGTCATGCTATAGCTTGAGAAACAGCAACATGCATTTTACGCGCTCTCATATATGAATCAACTGCTTCGGTGAAGACAATTTTCCCTTTCGTGTTATACCGATTCCTACGACCGAGGAATCAACTGTTTTTTAGTGTGTGTGCGCGTGCGTGTATGTGTGTGTGTGCGCGTGTGTGAGTGCATGTTTGTGTGTGTATGTGTGTGCGTGTGTGTGTGTGTAAGTTTATCTGGTCAATAGCAGGATCAGTGCGAATGTACCCAGAATCGTGGTGTTCAACATGAGTAATATGTTAATGAAAGCAAGGGAAAAAAACCTGTGGCTAGACGCCAGATATTTAATATGAGGGACATTTAATTCACCATAACTAAATCCACCTTTGCTTAGCATGTTTACACGTTCGTAACCTTGTAAATCGGCGTTTTATTCAAAATATCACTACTCTGAGTGTTTATAATACCGTCGGCTTGAATACAAGGACGGATAAGAATGGCTGTTGTCTAGAGGGGGTTTAAGATTCTATGAAAGTGGCTTTTCGTAAAGAAACCAGCACAACCACGAATGACAACCTCCAATGGGGCCCAGGTCTACTTCTTTTTAGGGGCGAAGCTCCTTAAAGCGGCACCCGTTCGTCCCTCGTCGTAGTGCGTAACCAGTCTTACCCTTTGACCTCCAAGGTGGTGCCGGTGGGAGATTTCTCCTGTGCGTTGTTGAACAATAAAAAATTCGCAGCGTGCGCGTTAACTAAAAGCCGAATTCTTCTGTCTCTCATTCCCCATTAGCAGCCATTGGCATTTCTCCTGTGCGTGATTAAACAATAAAAATTTTGTTCAAAACGCCGTTGATTGATGAAACAAACCAACGAAAGACGGCAGATGTTTTCTAAAGGCAAAACGAAAAGACGCCAGATGTTTCTGAAGCAGAACGAAAAGACGCCAGCTGCTTAACGAAAGACGCCAGGTGTTTTCTAAAGCAATGGTTTTATAATCAAAACCATATCGCGATACAGGTTTGTAGTTGACGATGCTCGTTGCCGTCGGTGTGTGCTCGTATGGATAAGGATGCCGCTGCAACCAGTGCAAGAACCACTTAGCTTACATTTCACCGACCACAAAGCGGTCATAATGAAAGGACAACGGAAACCAGCAATAAAAGTTTGATAAAACATTTAATCAATCGTTTCACGTCATTTTTATCGGGCGAATTAACGGAAGAAATTTCACGGTTTAACCGATGATTACTTCCAGGAGCTTCGCCCAATCTCATCATCATTCACCTCGTGGATCTGCCGTCAATTTTTTCTCGCGAGAATCAATGCAATGCAATATTTATTTGCGGCAATATTTCGGCACTATTTAATTCCTGTAAAACCTTGCGTGGTGATTTCGTCTATCCACTTTATAGAGCAAATAAGTAAAAGCTGCGTGATCGGCTCCAGTGGCGACATGTGCCACGTCATGCGTGTATTCTTAATTTATTTTGTATATCTCATTTTTTGTCTTTGCCTTTCGTTCTCTTTTTTTTCTTTTTCCATAAATCTCATTTCTGTAGCACCGAAGTAAACAAGCGCGATCATGATAGATAATTGTTGGGAATGTTTGACCATATTACCGACTTGACACTTATCTAATTAGCGAACGAAGACCGATAAACATGGCAAAAAAAAAAAAAACAGACAACACCCATCACTTAACTTCAACTAAGCTTCGATTTGTGTCTCGGTAGTTTGACATGTCTGAAATCAGTAAATAAGCGGACGTTTTTGACAGTAATCTCCGTCACGCTATTTCCATCGCCCTCTGCCTATCTCTCTCACTTTCTATCTGTGAACGAACTCAAGGGTAGTTTTAATTCAACATGTTTAAGTGTACCGAGAGTACTACATTTCACAACAACCGACGCAGGTAACATAATGAGTACAGTTGAGCACTGAGGCCCAACGTTTCATGTCGAATATTTCGAACTCTTCTGTCCCCGTATAGCATAATTCGCCGCTCCATCTAAAATGACTGAAGAATTTGGCTGGCGCTTACGTCCACGCAAGAATCCCAGTCGTTACCCCTCCTATGCAGGCAACCAAGTTTGTGTTCAGATTTTGTTTATAGATCCCCACATCACCACTTCTGAAAGAGCTTGGTGAAAAAAAGGTGCAGAGAAAAAAATCACAGCCAGTGCCATCAGCGGGGAAAGTTGCACGAACTGAGGATCACTGATTAACCTGCCTTTCTCTTGTGTTTATATTGTGTCTATCCGGTCTTTCATGGGCGCTTTTGTGTTGTTTTGTTTGTTTATCTGCCCTTTTCTCCTATTTTCTGTTTTTCTCGTGTGGTTTTGTTTTAACTGCGGAGCAGCTAAAACAGATTGCGCTACTTGTGGAGCCTTTCTCTCTAACAACAACGATCGCTGTCTGGTTTATTTTGGTTTCCATTCTTGAAAACATGGCGATCGTCACTTTCGTGTGCTATGCCACACTGATAGCGAGATCGCCTTTCACGACTGGGAAGTACCGTGCGTGCGGCCTTGACGGAACAATGGGTACCCGCGATACCTTAGGTCATGAGTTCTCAAACCGGCTTCCGAGGAATCCAGGGGTTCTAAGAAGGACAACTTACGCTCCCGCGAGTGGCCCTAACGAGCGCAACCCGCTCTTGTTTTTGCACTTAATGAAGCAATCGGCCGCCGCATCCACACATCGGGTGTCTGCGGATAGCGAAAGACCGACGTGGTAGCAGCACTAAAGGCTCGTCGTGTGCAGTACGCGCCTTGAAGCCTTGGGAAAGGGTAGCGAGGCAGAGGAGCATTTATGTTATGCTGGCGAGCAAGGAAAGTAGTAGGTGATAGCGTGAACTATAGCATAACCACGTACATACTACTATAGCATAGCAATATGTGCGAAAATAGCAGTGAGGGTGAAAAGATGTCATCTGAGGGTTTGGTGGAGGGAAAGAAGAAGAGAGGGCAATTTATAAAGAGATAATGACAAAAATAATTAGGAAGGAAAGATGTAGAAAAAGATGGAAAAAGAAAGAAATATGAAAGAAAGAAGAGGATGAAAAACGAGTAATGAACTTAATCGGCGTTCGCCGGGCCGTGGCGCTTGATTGCCAGCTCCTCTTTTTATGCTGATTTCTCAGGTGTGGAACTAACTAGAAATTTTTGAGATTTTGTAGATATGTTTTCTCTCTGTAAGCGCGCGCCACCAGCTGCGCCACCTTCATTTCTTTTTATTCAATTTTTTTATACCTGTGTGAGCACATGAACGTGCTACGCCAACTAGGCCATAGCTATTGTTTGTATTTTTGTAAATTTTGTCTACGTACGGACGCTAGCTGGTCAAAATCTTCTCCTCCCCCTCCACCCCCGGAATCGTATGGACTAGAGGTAAACAGCCTCTCTTTAAAGCAAGATAAGTTGTAGAAACCGAAGAATAAACTGAAGTAAGACCGATTGCTATGACGGTCTTACTTCAGTAAAAAAAAAGAATAAACCGGCGCATACTAGGACTGCAGAGTTAAAAAAAGATGAAAAATGAAGGCAGCCATTAAGATGGCTCCGCGTCTACTTTTTCGCATTGTCTAATAGTTTTCTTAAATATTTCACCTTTATGAGCACACCGCTGCTGTTCGTAAGGGATCTCTCGCGGGGAGATAACATAATTTGTCATTCTTCTTCTATTGAAATTTCGCGGTCGAGGTAAGACTTTGGAATACGGATGTCTTGCTGCATCTTACAAAACATAATACTGGAAGTCTAAATAAATGCCTTCACAGTACTGCTTTCGCGGTTAGAACAATTCGTTCAACTGCTTTCAAATCTAATGAATGGACCCCTCAACAACGGTTAAGCAAAGGTTCGTTAGAAAAGCACCACTTTTAATATGATTACTACTAAATTTCAGTCAGAGATGACGTTCAACAACACTTTCACATTGGCGAATTTATTCATTGTTGGTTAAGTATAGCGCAACCTAACCAGACACGGGAAATACTTAACATCGAGCGCTCGTCGCTCTCCGCGTAATAGCGCGGAACGTTATCAATTATGACCAAGCATGAGTAACTTTTGCTGATTAAGATATCCCTGTTCAAAAGGAAACCTCCTAAAATAATTTTTCTGCATTTAGGGTTTGTTGAGTAGAGATGGGACAAAAGATAGCTAATCAAAAATTTCAGAACGGCTAAGAGTAGGTGTTCAGTAGCTATGAACCCATCAGATCAAAACACATGCTGCTACTTAGAAAGCCGCCAAGGAGAGGTAATTCGTACTGCAATATATTGCTGGTTGCTTTAGTAGTTGTTGCTTTAAGGCCGAACCATATAAACACCGGAGAATCATCATAAGAATACATTGTTCAAGAAATTTGCGCTAAATTACACATTCGCCAAGTTCTTCAATGACCTCTAACGTGGGTATGCGAATTATCCAGATACTGTAGTATTCTTAAATGGTCCTGCAAAGGTTGGCTTACGGTTAGTGGTAAAACTAAATCTTCTCAGCACGTACAAACAGTGCCCATAAAATTAATTTTTTGCACTTTTATGACCGTCTGGCATGTTAACGAGATTAAACTATTAGTTTTTTTTTATACACAGTGTCCTTTTAGTGAGTGACGTAAAACGCGATAGCTACATTGAACACCTACTTGCCGTTGTAGCAGGCAAATATAACAACACTTTACCCAGAACCTCGGCACTTAGCCTACAGGTCACACTCTAAATTATTCACGTGAGCAGCTTGGAGAAACTTTTCGCCAAAAGTCCACCCGGTGGTGGTGAAACGATAGGCTGTCTGTAAGTAACTGCTATTCCCATAATCCGATTAAGCCCCACTGCAGTTTACGACGGCTATGGCTCAATGCTGGCTCATTGCCGCAAGAGCCATACTACATGCCGACAGGAATTCTGATACTCCAGTGGGCTGCCTAGGCAGCCCGTACAATTTACATCAGAGAAAGACGTTGAAATTCAGCATTTAAAATTTCAACGAGGCCCTGCATCAGTAAAAGCTCGTGCAGGGTCACCTGAGGCATCGTGCCCGCGCAACCAGCTCAGATAATGCGTGCGTCCGATCGAATTACATACCTTTGATCCTGTCGCTCGTGCGATGTAAAAACTTTTTTTTAAATGCGAATGCATTTCTTAGTCGGGCTATGTCAGGCGGCCGTTGTCCGGCGGCGTCCGCGGAGGAGGAGGATAGGTTGAGGAGGTGTCCGCACGCCAGCAGGTGTTATCTCTCCGCTCTCACTCTCTCTCCCATATCAACAGCTGCGGGTGCGCGCGCTTATCCTCGCCCCTAGCAACCGGAGCATGTGGTGCGAGAGAGCGTAGGAGAGGGCTAGGTGCAGTGCTTCGCCGCTCCTTCTCTCGCCGTTCGCTCTCTCTCCTCCCTGCGCCCCACTCTCCCGTCCGCTCGCGCCTCACTCTCAACCGTTCGCTGGCTGGGCGCCTCTCAAGGCGATGGCAAGAAGTCGGTGTCGGCGCAAGAAATGCATTCGCATTTCCTCACGATTCCCTTTTTTCTCAAGTAGCCCTGCTGCTGTAGTCCATACGGAATGAGGACAATGCACCTTTACAGAGCCGTGTAACCAACATGTTGAACCAGTCACGGACCCCTTTTGCATATCTACTCGCAATGCGGAACCCCGGGCACACAATAAGTCAGTCGCCACCGCGCGGCAGGAAACGCAGAAGGGTCACTCAGAGCACCAGAATTTTTCGAAAAGAACTTTCTATGATATTTAATGATACGATGTGATATGATGTGAATTAACTAGCCTGCAAAAAGGTCTAATATAAGAGCATTGGGTTGTGCATAATCGACACTTGCAGCGCGCTGCTCAAACACAAAGAAGTAACAACTGTTACAGTCGTTAGATCGGACTGCTCCTGTGTATAGCTGTGTGTTTTTAAGGGGCGAAGCTCCTTAGGGTGTGGGTCTGTCCTTCCTCTGTAGTCGTAGTAGTAGTAGATAGGTAGGTAGGTAGCCACGTGTAGTGGAATGTACCCACTCCACGTGATAACGATGAAGTATAAGCGCGTTCCAGTATAGTGGAATGTACCCACTACACGTGATAAAGATGATGATGACGCAGTATAGTGGATTGTACCCACTACACGTGATAACGATGACGATGACGCTGATGACCATGAAGTATAAGCGCGTTCCAGACCAAACATTCTCTTTCTGTCATGGATGAAAACGATCGAGCTTCGCCCACTCATCATCATTCACTTCGCGGATATGGCGTGATTTTTTTTGTTCAGTGTCCCTCTTTCTGATTGAGCAGCGGGCTGCAAGTGTTAAGCTTTGACAGTTATTTCGTACTCGGGCTTTCTGTGTTCTTTTCGTGCTTCCTTTGCGCCTGAGTAACGCGCTGCAAGCTTCGAGTTGCTAGTCGTTCTTCGTGCGACATTCCAATTTGTTGCTATCGCATTCATTGATTCGCCCTTGGGTTGAAACTGTAACTTTGTTTATTTAACTAGGAAGCTCTTGTTTCTGTGAACATTTTTTACTTTATCAATGTTCTCCAATGGTGTAAAAAGCCTTCCTCACTTTTGTGAGACTGTCGAGAGCTTTCCATTTTAGACGTGAATTTGTAAAGAATGCGAGTAGTACACCTCTGAAATCTTTAACGTATGAAATAGGAGCTCTGAATCGCCCATCAGTTTACATAAAAACCCTGCTATAATGATATGACGTTTGAGCCGTAGAAAATATGAGAGTATGCTTAACCGACTATACAGCCATTGATGGAAAGTGGTAGATGCAAACTTAGTTCACAGGAAAAGGACCGAAGTAATGGACAGAGAGTAAGCAGCCGCCACTTACATCATCCTCCTTGTCACCGTAAGGTCCGTGCCCTTCGTAAACTGCGTAAAGCACATAGCATGTGCTCTACAAGAATTACACAGAGCTCGCCAGGTAAGTAACAGCGGCACGGGAGATTAGGCAGTTCGAAGGTATAAAGGTATGCCACGAACTTGCTTCACAAGAACTGAAGATGTAATTCGAGTTCTCAAGGAATATGGGCGCTAAGATTCTTGCCAGAGTGCTAGATAAAGTACGATGATGCCGTTAACTTTCCCGTTTTGTATCTTTAGCAACTAAATCAAAGAGTTCCACGGTAGGCGCATAAATATAAAATGGTTGCGCTGGTGAATTCAACGTTTCTTGGCCTTGTTAACTTCACGTCAGGCTACAGGAAAGTAAGAAGACATCCGTTTAACATCCCAAGATTGTGGCACCAAGTGTCGAAAGTAAAAGTGTGAATAATGATCAAAGACAGTTAAACTAGACCATTGATGACTGCTTATTTCATCCCCTATGTTTGAATCCGCCACATTTTTTTCCTCCTTTTTCTCCTCGTCCCTTATTGTCTCGACGGTCACGAGTGAACCAATCCGTGTGCACTAATCCTGATGAGACGACCCTCTTTGCAGATAGATATGCAATGAGGCAATCTGTGCTCCTCAGAATAAAGCGGCGAACGGCGACTTAGCTTGTCTATCTGCTTATGAGCTCTGAGAAGGAAAGGAAAAGTGGACCAGTTTGCGGTGCGAGCGAAAAGCGCCAGTAAGGTGAAGAACACAAAAAGCAGCAGATTAAAAAAAACAGAGACATGGCTTAAAACAGAAGCCGAGACAACGCAGTGGAAGCTGAATTCGACGCAAAGGAGGGTAACTGAGGTCGACAAGCCACGGCATACGGGAACCCAAGGAAAACAAAAAGAGCAGCTTGGCAAATGCGGCTGCTTCCCTAGGGAAGGTCAATGAATCCCATCAAGACACCCACTCACCGCAGAGCTACTATTGATCGATGGAGTTTGGAATACTACAGGGAGGTCGAGCTGCTCAAGAAACAACTACAGAACAGAACCGGACTAAGGGTAGGAGTTTGCACAGGGTTAAACAGACACAGCAGGAGACGACGTAGGAAGAGGAAATTACTCTCCTTGCGCAAATAACTGAGGGGTAAGATACCACAGAGCGATAGAATGGGTAGGAAAAAATAATAGTGTGGTTTTTCTTCCAATTTGTGGTACCAGTAACTGAAGTGGAATAATATAAGACCCAAATTCGAACCGACGACGCATCAATAATTTCACAGTAGGCGTAACCTGGTGTACACGAGCAGACAACGCTGTACCGCTAATTTGAGCATACTCGATGAAGCCTTTAATGTAGATGAGCACAAACAATCTAATGAATCAAACACAATGCGCCCAGTAAATGGAGGAGTTTGAAGAAAATGTCAGCGGACGTTGTCAATTCAACGAACGCCTTCCCCGTGCATCATACATGGATCCATTTCTGAAATAGATTTGACGTAAGGATTCGAGAAACATGCCAATACCGATCACCACAATGACTAAAATGTGGACTGATGTGTAGAGCCTTTTTGTTCCGCGGTTACGACTGAATGCAATGCGACCGTACGGGGTGGTGCCTCATGAAAAATAGAAATGCTTTAGACCCGTGATGTTGTGCAGCTTACCCGAACCATGCTTCATTGTTCGCGATAGAGAAGGAAAAAAATGCAAGCACCATTTAGCAATGTCACAAACAGCCACAAAGTCATAAAATGCCCCCCACCTCCCCGAAGGGAATCGTGAGGAAATGCGAATGCATTTCGCGCGCCCTTCACTCCATTTATATATGGTGGTTGTGGTTCGAAGAAGGAAAAAGGCGCCTAATTTCTGCAGCCCGGTCGGGAGCACGGCGCAGCGCCTGTTTTTTTTTCTAGTTTTTTTTTTCCTTTTTTATTATTTTTATTTTTTTTTCAATTTTTTATTTATTTTTTTTTTATTTTTTTTCCTCTTTTCATTTTTTTTCATTTTTTTAAAATTTTTTTTTCATATGTAGCTCCAACGAGCTCCCGCGATGCGAGCGCCCTCACGCACTTGAAATGCATTCGCATTTAAAACTGGGGATGCGTAAAGAACGCAGCGATGGAGCGATGTTTCCCTACTGGAACATGCCAATCGCTGCTAATGTGCAATGAGAGACAGAAGACTCCGACTGGACACAGAGACTCGCAGTCCGCTTTTAGTTAACGCGCACGCTGCGAAGTTTTATTGTTGAACAACGCGCAGGAGAAATCTCCCACCGGCACCACCTTGGAGGTCAAGATCCATTGCTATATATACGGGGTGGCCAGTGAACGGTTGTGCAGCGCGAGCAGTCGGTTTTTTCAACCAAGAAACTCGCTAGCAGAAGCTGCCTGCGTCGGCGTCGCGAGGCGAGAGAGGGGGGAGCAAGGAGAGGAGAGAGAGAGGGGGGACGCGCATGCGCATTGGGAGTGTGGACGCCACGGGCAGGGATGCCTAGAGGAGAGAGGGGGGAGAGAGGAGGGGAGGCGCATGCGCAGTGAGGGTGTGGTTGCCGCGGGGAGGGATGCCTAGAGGAGGGAGAGAGGAGGTTTTTTTATTTTTATTTTTTTAAAGGGTTTGCGCATGCGCAGTAAGGGTGGTCACGCCGCCACCACCACCACCGGATTAAGCTTCGCCATAAGATGCTTCACATCTAACACCTGCCGGCGCTTACCTCCTCAACCTATCCTCCTCCTCCGCGGACAACGCTGGACAACGCTGGACAACGCCGGACAACGCCGGATGCCTGACATAGCCCGACTATAATTGCATTCGCATTTAAAAAAATATGGGATGAAGACTGTCATCTGCGGTCCGCGGGCCGCCAGCAAAAGATCGGCGGATCGCATGTGGCCTGGAGGCCGCGTGTTTTAGAGCCCCTGTGCACTCTGACAGCAGCTGAGTGCTGGGAGCCGGTATTCAATTGCATGGCACACTAGCTCGTATCTCATCCGACGGCCCTTGCGATCCACCCGCAGCTTGTAATTAGGCGCGTATTTTTGTCAACACAATCGCTTTTTTACAAGATTGTGTGTCGATTATATGTAAGTAAAATCATTTTTCCGATGTCGCTGCTAAAGCGATGGGAGAACGTACCACCTTGCAAGCAGTTTTGTAGACACTATAGCTCCACCGGCCGCGCTAACCACCTCTGATACCTTCGATAGGAAATCACGACAATTAATTAAATTCGAAGCATTTCTTAGCGAACTGCAGGCACTCTGAGCGTTTCTTTCTATCTATCTATCTATCTATCTATCTATCTATCTATCTATCTATCTATCTATCTATCTATCTATCTATCTATCTATCTATCTATCTATCTATCTATCTATCTATCCCCGCCTACGTCTGGGGTCTCTCGTGATCGCCTCCTTAACTATAGACCAAAATTAGCATGGGAGGGTAAGATGTCGTGACTAATATGTCTGGCTGGTCATGACATGAATGGCGTGAAAATCCCGGCGCGTACGTCGTCAAACCTTTTGCTATAGACACGTGTGGCACCTATCCGTATACCACGGGCCGCGGTATGCGGGTATGGGCCATAGGTGATTGACAGGTTATGTTTACGCAGGAACGCCGAGAACGGACATTGGTCAGCTTTAAGAAAGAGTGACATCGGCAGCGTTCACCCGACGAATGCAAAGAATAAATTTGAGCGTTCCAGCAGGATTAAATCCCAAGAATATTGTGTCACAATCAAGTATTCGACCACAGAGCCACACCATGTCTCGAAAGTGCTTTGGAAAAAGACCCGATGCGGGCGTAATGTTGGTGAAACGTGAATAGTGATTTGCAGTGCTGGCTATGTAATTTTATAAACATTACATATGTGCACCTATGATACAGGCGTGAGATCGGGTTAACGTCAATTGTATACTTAAGTGCCATCCACTGTAGTTGGTCTACTTAGCACTAGCCAGGACTACCGTCCTTGCAAGCAGAAGCGCCATATGTCAGCTTACCGCTTCTGCTGTTGCTAATACCCTATCTTGCTGTTGGCATCGTTACGCAACTGGAAAGAACCAGTTATATAAAATAATTCGACTCTTCAACATATATCTGTGCGTACAAGATTTGTTCATATCTTCAGCGTTTTGAAAACGTTTCGATCAGTAAAAAATTACACCACAGTCACCATTCCTCGGCTTGCTTCGCATAACATCGATTTCCATTGTACGTGGGATCTGTCGTATTTCTTCTTCCTCTTTACCATCGAGTTTCAAAACTAGGGGACATTTAATGCCAATTTATTCAAATAATTATTTTGTGTCGGTATCAACTTGCAGTCAATTTGGTGGTGATGTCGAGAGGAAAAGAAGCGAGTGGGGCATCCGGGGACCGGGGGGGGGGGCGAGGGTGTCACAAACCGACAAGGAACCGTCTCTTGCGCCCCGCCCTGCCGATTTTGACGCAGCGATGTCCACGTCATCATAAAGTGATCTTGCACTCAGAAATAGGCATCTCTCGTAAGCAAAATAGAACAATACCCTGTAGACGGTACTTTCTTCTTCCTCAGTTCTTGTGTTCTGGCAGTCTCCTCCCGTACTATATATCATGTGTACCGCCAGTGAAATATTTCTCCGCCTCAGTTGCTGTAAATAAAAATATATCGTTGGAAGTAAGACACAGCGCCGGAACCGCGCAGATGATGGCAAAAGGCCAAATTCTGTCTTGAGTTCATCCATTACATGATCCTTTATTTCGGTTAGGAATCGTATATCATTTCCCGTATGGTCGTCCCCTTTGCACAAAAGAGGTAGTTCTGGGCATACATGAATTTGCCAAGTGGTTTGTAGCTAACCAAAGGGGACTAATGGACGAAAGAAGAGAAAGAGAAGGAAACAGCTTGCATTGCTCTGGAAATGGATGCGCAATTTTGTAATGAAAAGTACCTACGAAAGACTGATAACGTGGCCTCACTTTCACCTCACACACTTATCAAGCTAAGTGCAGCGCGGACATTGACAAAGTAACAAACTTCATCAATGTCAAATAATTGTACTTAGCTTGAAGGCTCCAATAAAACGTGCCTTAACTTCGCAAAAGTATGTCAACCACGCCGACATGAATGAACGCCCAAGAAAGCAAGACAATTATAGTCTAGTGTTAGACATCTGCATATTTTAGTGTAACACTGCTACATTTCTTCTTCTCACTGAGGTCGCAGTGATATTAAGATATGTGCTAGAGGGTACGTGCGTGTGCTAGCCAAATTAGGTAATGTTGTTAAAGATGAAGCTGGAATTGTCTACTATTATTAAGAAAAACTTGTTTATAAGGGATAGATTCGTCTAAATTAATGCTGCCATAAAAGATGTTATTGGATAACCAGGTATGGCACAAAATCACTCTTGTAATACAGAAAATCTGCGTTTTGATAAACTATATGCCATTTTCTTGTAATGTACTGTCATGCTGCATGAGCATTGCACATGAGAATGGTAAATTCTGTAATCTACTGAGGACCAGTGCAGCGGCTCGGGGAAAATCGGGGAACGCTTCTGTCGGTGAATTGTAGTGAATGACAAAAGAAGCGAAAATGAAGAGACACAACAACGGTTCCTTGTTTCGACGCACTTGCATGCATCGCTGACGTGCTTTTGGGAGTCTACGTTTCGCAGTCTTTACAAAATGCAGCTTCAGTCGGACAATGCAGCCATTTTCACCGACTTGAAGGAGGCGCGAAAGACAGCAAGTTATAATATTCCTCTAAAAGAGGTTTCGGGATGAGTACTCCATTCTTACGCTTGTTCACTTCGCTTTCACAACGCTGCTTGCTGTAATGACAAAAAAAACGAAAAATTTAAGGACACCGAGTCCTTGTCGTCTAGTATCCAGTTTTGTGTCTGCTCACTCCTAAGCACGAAGCTTTAAACGTAAAGTGACTAACACGGCTGCACTTCCAAGAATCTCATTTCTGAAACAAGGGCACATGTAGAACGTAGCCTGCAAGAAGCGTCAAGCGCTGTCATGCCATGAGTGGCAATTTAAGAAAGATGTTCGCGCACTTTCCTCTCGGAAAAGCTTTGTTTTATAATGTAGACGCGTTTCTTTATCCCACTGGTGTTATTTTTACGCGTCACGCATGGTATGAGCTTCAGGCTCTCGTATCAGTCTAATATTTTAGGGGCGAAGCTCCTTAGGGTGTGGGTCTGTCCCTCCTCTGTAGTTCTCGAAGTAGGTAGGTAGGTAGCCTACGTGTAGTGGAATGTACCCACTCCACGTGATAAATATGACGATGACGCAGTATAGTGGAATGTACCCACTAACACGTGATAACGATGAAGTATAAGCGCGTTCCAGTATAGTGGAATCATAGTTTCTAAAGACACTCACCTCATGAGTGCATCTCAACTCACACTCACTCGCACTCATTTGAACGTGGTGAGTTGAGTATGAGTGAGTACTCATGCGTGTGAGTGGATGTGAGTGTGAACGTGAGTGAGAACTCATGAGTGTGAGTGGTCGTGAGTGTGAACGTGAGTGAGTACACATGAGTGTGAGTGGTCGTGAGTGTGAATGTGAGTGAGTACATGTGAGTGTGTGAGTGGACCTGAGTGTGAACGTGATTGAGTGCGAAGGCTGAGAAAATTGTGGTGAGTGAGTTTGAGTGATACTCCCTTAAAGTGCCGACCTATGGAGCTCGGCACACTCACTCATGAGTGCACTCAACTCACACTCACTCACACTCATTTGAACGTGGTGGGTTGAGTATGAGTGAGTACTCATGAGTGTAAGTGGACGTGAGTGTGAACGTGAGTGAGTACTCATGAATGTGAGTGGTGGTGAGGAACGAGTGAGTGCTCATGAGTGTGAGTGGACGTGAGTGTGAACGTGAGTGAGTGCGAAGGCTGAAAAAATTGTGGTGAGTGAGTTTGAGTGAGTACTCCCTTAAAGTGCCGACCTATGAGTGGAATGTACCCACTAAACGTGATAAAGATGACGATGACGCAGTATAGTGGAAGTACCCACTACACGTGATAACGAAGTATAAGCGCGTTCCAGTATAGTGGAATGTACCCACTACACGTGATAACGATGACGATGACGCTGATGACCATGAACGTATAAGCGCGTTCCAGACCACACATTCTGCCATGGATGGAAACGATCGAGCTTCGCCCATTCATTATCATTCACTTCGTGGATATGGCGTGATTTTTTTTTATTTTGGATTGTACCTAATTCGCTACCTTCTGAGATCATGCAATCTACCTTTTGGAGAGTTTTCTTCCCCTTTGTTGCGTATTAACATAACTTGTCAATCTTCATCCTGACCATACGATTGTTTTCCTTAGAGCCCTCGTCAAATGTGAACTGCCGCTACTGATGATAGAACTGGTATTGGTATTGATGCTACTGCTACCATCACTACTACTACCACAACTACCGCTATTACCACTACTACTACCACTCCACTCTGAGAGAAACTTACGAAATATCCTTTTAATCTTGCTCAATAGGTCCTCGCTGCTACCGATCATAGTACTAAACCACCATATGGGCAGTGTGAAAACCCTAAAGATTAACCACTACTCGTTTTGAACAGGGTGACTGAGATGCCACAAGATGAGCCAGAACGTTCCTTGTAGTATATGCCAATCACACGAAATGACATGTTTAGTGACAACTTATTTTCGGAAATTCTATAGTTTATTACAGTACATGTGAGTGGGACTATAACTGCAGCCCCGCGGAGGCATGTTTGGAATGTGAAACCTCTTCGTGCACACATCACTGCTGACAGCTTGCGCTCTTATAAAGCTTTTAGCATAAGAAGAGTTAAGAAGAGATTTAAAATTTTAGCATAAGAAGAGATTTTTTTTTTGTTATGAATTTCTTTATCTGTTTCTGTTTCGCCAGATGTTTCTGTTTGCGCCAGATTCGTTGAAGACGAGGTGACATTAACATGCCCAAATCCATGATTAACACTGTGGGAATACCGTTTCTGCCTTCACCAGCGATCGGAAATGTCTCCGAAAGTTCTAAGCTATCGTTTTTTTTTTTTGATAATACGTGAATCTGTGATTGGCGTTTCAAGAAAAAGAAAACAAACTGCTGTAAGTAACGTCAAGTGAAGGATTGCCTAAGCTCTCGAAAATTATCAGCAAAAAATAATAATTGTAAAACACACAAAAAAAACGTAAGCAAAGCATGCAAGATAACAGGACAGACAGGTGGCATTGTCGAGTGACTGACGCATCGCAAAGCAATCCACAAATTTTGCCTTTTCATTCATGCAGTGCACAAGTATTTTCAGGAGCCAGTCATATATTGCTCCTCACCTTCTATCATTCGTAAGATGAAACAATGCCGAAAAAAAATTATCACCTCAATGCTGCACACAATTCGATAACACCACGTACACACGACGGCCATCACCACATTTTCAAGAATTGCTCTACGATACATAAGATATCATCTCCTTTCTAGATATAATGACATGTTATATTTCGAAATACGCGCATATGCTTCTATGCCTGGAAAATCAAACATCGCCCAGCGAATTGATTGCGAAAGCGTTGCAAACACGCTGTTAGCGTCAAATGCACACGACTGCGCTTACATTACATGGCAGTTCTATATACTTTGATTTCCACGAGCAGAGAGGAACAGGCAAGGGACTAATGGATTTGAATTCAGCAGGCAGAATGTACTTCATCGAGGAAGAGCCAAATATATTTTAAAAGGAAACAACTGCTTCGCCTGCATGTTGGATTAATACTTCATACCTAGTACCATTTCTACCAGCGCCTTAGTAACCAAAATGTTAAACATGGGTCACCATGTGAGGCATTATTTGAGGCGTGCATTATGTAGCGCTGCGGTCCAATGAGTTAGTACGTTCTCTGTGTAATGGGATGATTCCTGGCGACCTTCGGGTCTAGTGCTAATTTAGATTGCTTATTTCTCGCGTCACCTTTCAACCTGCGCATGCTCTGCTTTTTTTTTTTTTCAATGAGAGACAACCTACGGTCTTTCAACATAACTAGCCGCGTTTTTTTTTATGGAAGCTTTCTTAGGGAAAGACAAAAGTATTAAGAAAATAAGAACACCGAGACTAACCCCACGTGCGTTAGTCAATCCGGTCCATTGTTTATTCATTGTATTTATGTTCTCCTCTGCAATAGTTTCAAGTGAAGCTTCAAGTGAAGAATAAAAAGGGGTCTGTTTTCAGAATCACTGAGTCCGTATAACATCTTTCTAAATTTCAAACACAAGTTATTTGGCTCCAGTCAAGACGGGGATAAGATGCCATCACGTGGTTTGTCTCAGCATTAAAATGGTGGCATTCATCGTTTTAAAGCGAAGATTCTGGTCTTTATATAATAGCAAAACTTTGGAATTTCATTAACCGTCTTTGTTGCCTCCCAAATTCACGTATCTGAAGAGCAACTTTTATTTTACTTTCGTCCAATTTCTTACTCAATGCTCGCGGTTGCTAACGGAGAAAGAGGAGCTGTGATTAGATACGGTTCACTTAAGCGTAGAAACAAAGTTTAAATCCTCTTCACGCGCGCACTTGCACCTTCCCTGCCAAGTCCTTCGCACATTCTTCGTTCCGCGTGGTGGCCTTAATTAACCTGCCAGCTTTTCCTTATTTTCCGCGCTCTTACGTTGAGACGTAAGACAGCCAAGAACACTAGAAATGTCACACGGTATGCTTCCTCCCATTCATTCTCAAGACATTCTTCCTTCGTAAGCTGTTTGCAGCCCACTTGGCGCCTAGCGGAGCAGTGTACAGAGCATGCGCATCAGCCTAATAGCGTTGTCCCAGAAACGTTTACTTCAGCGCTTCAAAATAGCCGGCGCAACCACTTGTTCATCTAGTAACACGGCGAAATCTCTTTTTTTTAAGAATGTCGGCAAGTACGAAGCAGTGATTTGTCAATCTTTCATTGCAGCTCGGAAGCGTGACGATAGTTGCTGTCTGTATGCGTGGCAGCAGCAGCGCGAATAGACAGTGAAACCGGGGCATATATGGTATATTGGTCAGTAATGCTGCGAAATATGCCTTAGTCTTAGGGAGAACATGACAGTGGGTATTTGCTCGCGCCGGAGGAATGAGCGGAGAGGCGTCTAGAGCAAAAACACTAGGTCGCTGGTGGTCCATACGAGCGTGTCTATGTGCGTGTTTGTCTGTACCGCATGCGTGTCTGTCTGTCTGTCTGTCTGTCTGTCTGTCTGTCTGTCTGTCTGTCTGTCTGTCTGTCTGTATGTATGTATGTATGTATGTATGTATGTATGTATGTATGTATGTATGTATGTATGTGCGTGTACTTGTGTGCATGCGTGCCTGACAACGGTAGTTGTACGAAAAGGCGTCGGGTCCACTTATGTCGGCCAATCAATTTAAGTACACCACCACATTCCTTCTGGGCTACTATCTTTGAGCTCTCCAAGACCACAATTAATCCAAAAAATTCTCGACTGTATTTATGCTGGTTACATTACATGAATTTATTACAACTCCAAGTTAGGGACAGCCAAAGCGGCGACGGAGAAGTAAACCGCTAAGTTGGTAGTTGGTACTGATTTTTTCGAAGCATTGCCGCTTTTACATAAAAAGCGTATTTAAAACTATATGTTTGTCACTACGTTCTATTACAAGCCTACTTTCTTCACGAGTTTTTCTGAAAAGATCAGGGACGTAAAATTTCAAGCTCGATATGTGGCCTTCACTCTATAGCTTGGTATGCGTTAGTTTTTTTAGCGAAGTATAAACCCGTTACGTATGTCCGTTACGTAGAAGTTATGCCATTTTGAGGGCAAACAGCGTGCGAAGGCTCAACAGAGCATTCAGCACCCTACGACATCGACAGTACTATGACGCGTTGAGCGAGCCCCCAGGTGACGACCCGGGCGCTGAGTCACGATGCGCTAGTAGCGGCAACGTCGATGATCTCAGTGTAGTCATTGTGGTGCCGACAGGCACCACAATGACTACACTGAGATCATCGGTTTCACTTCGAATGTCTGTGTCTACACATGACTACACTGAGATCATCGGTTTCACTTCGAATGTCTGTGTTGCTTTATCTCAAATCCTGCGTCTTTGCGCGTCACTTCGAATGATTTGTCGTGCGCTCCTCAGCGTCGCATAATTCTGAGCAACGATCTCAATAGCATTGCGTGCCAGCATGTCGTGAAACAGTTTTGCGTGACTTACACCGGTGGCGTTTCAAGTACTGCAAAAAGGAATTTCTTCGTTGCTAAGAGTTCCAACAGTCGCTTATAAAAGCTTCCAGGTAAAACTGCGCAAGCAATTTACTTCTCTCCGCGCGTCTCCGCAATACATTGAACGTTGGCCTTGCACATCCAGTGAATGTGCTGTTCTTGAAATTTTTGATAGCAACATGGGCTATACGCGGCAGCACGGATGTCTGGCTGGGAACGAGTTTGTGTGGGTGGGAGGTCAAAAAACACGCGCCTGTCGTAATGGAAGAATCGGCAGACGGCAATGGAATTCTGTGCACTGCGGTCGCATTTCACCTTTAGGACGACCAACCATTTGCGCTGAATAAATCGTTTGTTGTGGTTAGCCACCGGACTGCCTATTTTTGTGGACAGAATAGGGACACCTGTCCTGTACACTGTGCTTCTTCCTGTTCTGAGTTCTTAGCAGCCAGCATGGATCAAGAGTGTGTCTCCGGGTGCCTTCTCGCCGCTGCTGAAACCGGCTTCGATTTAGTCGCTGCTATGCGGAAGTCGAAGCTAAAATGATTCGCGACGTCGCGAACGGCAGCGATTCGCAATACCTCAGCGTTTACTTCACCACTGGTAGACCCGGATGTCGGTGCCGACGATGATGGTGTTGACGATGACATGACTACACGTGTGCGCCTAGCAGACTAAATGTCAGCTGAAACTGTCGTCACCGTTTCGTGTGGCCACGTGATCAGGTGTACCCCTTTCGGGGCGTGACCGCCGGGGGTGTCCGTGCGGCAGCGCTGCCGGCACTGCAAAATGGCGGGCTTTGCATCCGTTTTGAATCGCGCTCGATACTGGCCACACTTTTCAATATTCCAGCATTGCGCTAAGCTGACGCTATTGCTCCTATTAGGAACAGATTCTCACTTAATGCTTGAAGGGGCCGAATAAAGAAGCGCTCCCAGTGATTCTAATTGATTGTAAGGGAAGGGAAGAAATTCGGGGAGAATTGAGGTGGAAAAAAATGCCCCCACCTCCCCGAAGGGAATCGTGAGGAAATGCGAATGCATTTCGCGCGCGCTTCACTCCATTTATATATGGTGGTTGTGGTTCGAAGAAGGAAAAGGCGCCTAATTTCTGCAGCCCGGTCGGGAGCACGGCGCAGCGCCTGTTTTTTTTTTTTTGCTTTTTGTTCTGTTTTTTTTTTTTATTTATTTTTTTTATTCTTTTTTGTTCTTTTTTTCCTTTTTTTTCTTTTTTTTTAATTTATTTAATTTTTTTTTCATATATAGCTCCGCCGAGCTCCCGCGATGCGAGCGCCCTCACACACTTGAAATGTATTCCCATTTAAAACTGGAGATGCGTAAAGCACGCAGCGATGGAGCGGTGTTTCCTACTGGAACATGCCAATCGCTGCTAATGGGCAATGAGAGACAGAAGACTCCGACTGGACACAGAGACGCGCAGTCGGCTTTTAGTTAACGCGCACGCTGCGAATTTTTATTGTTCAACAACGCACAGGAGAAATCTCCCACCGGCACCACTTTGGAGGTCAAGATCCATTGCCATATATACGGGATGGACAGTGAACGGTTGTGCAGCGCGAGCAGTCGGTTTTTTCAACCAAGAAACTCGCTAGCAGACGCTGCCTGCGTCGGCGTCGCGAGGCGAGAGAGGGGGGTAGCGTAGGAGAGGAGAGAGAGGGGGGGGACGCGCATGCGCAGTGGGGGGTGTGGACGCTGTGGGCAGGGATGCCTAGAGGAGGGAGGGGGGGGGAGCGTATTAGAGGAGAGAGAGGGGGACGCGCATGCGCAGTGGGGAGCGCGGGGAGGGATGCCTAGAGGAGAGAGAGAGGGGGGAGCGTAGGGAGGGGAGAGAGAGGGGGAGGCGCATGCGCAGTGAGGGTGTGGTTGCCGCGGGGAGGGATGCCTAGAGGAGAGAGAGGGAGAGAGGAGGTTTTTTATTTATATTTTTTAAAGGGCTTGCGCATGCGCAGTATGGGTGGTCACGCCGCCCACCACCACCACCGGATTAAGCTTCGCCATAAGATGCTTCACATCTAACACCTGCCGGCGCTTACCTCCTCAACCTATCCTCCTCCTCCTCCTCCGCGGACAACGCTGGACAACGCTGGACAACGCCGGACAACGCCGGACAACGCCGGATGCCTGACATAGCCCGACTATGAAATGCATTCGCATTTAAAATAGCGCGTAAAAATAGTGTCGCTACTTTCCAGAGGAGCTGTACACGTGGCATCGCAGCGTGGCGACCGTGAGGCTCCGTAAGAAGGGGACGGTTGCGCCGAGACGAGAGTGGCGAGAGTGAAGCTCAGCGGAGAAATCCAGCTGTTTTGCAAAAGGAAGGCTCGTGACTGTCTCGACGGAGTTTAAAGGAAGGCGTTGGTTCTTCGTGAGTTCCCAGCTTCATAATGCCAAGACTGCTCTCGCTGACGCGGCACCAGGCATGTCGTTGCTGAGCCAACCGCGATGTTCACGCAAGAGAGGCAGAAGCTAAGCGTCAACGAAGGGAAGACTTCAAAAAAAACATGGTTGATGGCTCCGTCATATGAATCTTTATAACACGAAAGTAAAACGTGCCCTTACAGCAGTAGTTGAACATTTTTTGTACATTGACATAAGAGAGCTTGAACAGTGTCTATTGGTGTTTGGCAGCTACAGCACGCTTTACATTGATGCAACCACGTTGACGCTCAGTGGTACATATCATTCTCAACGACCAGCGTCCATAATCAATGATTAAACAAGCCCTTGTCGTAGCGGTAGCAGTTAACGGTGAGAGCGTAATCAGAGAAAGCGTTGTGACATCCACAAGAACGTCAATAAAATGTCCTGTTGGGCGAGTTGGTTATGATACAAGAACGTGGCTGATTGGACGCAGAACTTGGGCTAACGTCACCATCCCGCCGCATTGAACACCACGATCGGACTAGAGGCAAATGCAACGCGTCGCATCTACCCTCTAGCCCAGCCGTGAAGTTTCTTGGAGCGAGCGTAATTGGGAACACGCTGTTACAGCCAGGCGAGGCAGGCGCGCGTCGCAGAGCTATTTTTGGTGTGAGCGAGGCCGACGCTTGGGCTAAGGTCGCAACCTTGCGGTGTGTTAAGGCGTTGACTAAATTGCCCTTCTACAGGAAACACACCTAATGGGGCCGACGCGCAGCAACGACGCGTTGCCGGAGCTAATCGCGGAGGCCACGGTCATGATGCATTACTTCACTTTACTGATTCCAGAGGGCGACACCACCCCGCCAACCAAAAGTAGTGTAAGTGAAAAATGCGTGACCGTGGTGCAGTGGATAGCGTCTCCGTGATTTGTGGTCTCGGACCGAGAGTTCATTGGTTCGACTCCCGTTGACGGGACTCTTTCTGTGCAATTTGATCGTGTGCACTTTTGACGCCATTTCCGTGAAGGAAAAACGTCACAGTATCTTGGTAGACCACGGCATAAAACACTTTCGTGCTAAAAACACAGACATGCGGCAGCCTGATGAAGGAGGCGCATCAGCTTCGCTGTTTCGACAGTGTTCGCGACGTAGAGCTGGCAGTATTTCTTCATTAATTCGCTGATTCATTGCGAAGTTCTCATCAGTTCTTGTATGGTTGAACCTGCCTTTTGCTTAGTGAGGACATCGTATCAGTCGTTTAAAAGGCAACATTCCATACATTTTCATTATCTCAAATCCGTTTGGTAAAAGGATGAAATTAAAACACTGTTAACTTTTCGACGTACTTTCATTGTGTATGCTATCAGTAAAAATACTTGGATAGACAGCAAAAAGCCAACAATATAACTAGATCGAGCACAGAGGCTTTGCAGGATGAGTTAGGTAAAGTGTACCCTTTTGCACTGAACACCGTAAGCGATGTGTCTCTTAACGTGCACAGGTTGAAGATAAAAAAAAAACCCTACGATAATTCTGGTCGCGTCATCACCCCGTCGTGACGTCACTACCCCGCCTATATGTAAGACTCTCCCCATACACGGCTTTGTTCCCGTGGTAGTTGATGTGCCGCTCAAGGAGCTACCCTTTTGCACTGAACTCCGTAAGCGATGTGTGTCTTAAAGTGCACAGGTTGAAGATAAAAAAAAAAAAAACCCTAGGATAATTCTGGCGCTCCTTGAGCGGCACATCAACTACCACGGGAACAAAGCCGTGTATGGGGAGAGTCTTACATATAGGCGGGGTAGTGACGTCACGACGGGGTGATGACGCCGGTCGCGTCATCATCGCGGCTCCGGGAAACCCGGCTTCGGCGCCGTAAGCCATATTTACGCCAGCTGCGCGATGTCCACGGCTGCACAGCGTCGCTTATTAGCGCGATGTTCGTGCGCAAACTGAAGCACCCTCGACAAATCGGGAGGGCGCGATAGTGTAGAGAGATTGTTGTACAACCTTATTAATTCAAGGTATGACCAGGATTAGGTTTGCCATAGCATTCAAACCATCGAAACGCTGACTTCTGTTGTTGTGTACATGGATTCCCAGCCGACGGCGTTCTATGGAGCGTGCGGCACATTTTGGGCTATGAATGAGAGCCTGTTCAGTTCGCCTGTATTTATGTCTGCACAGAAGCCCGCCTGCGCTGCAGATATTGCGTTAGATCTGCACAAACATGCTGCTGACGATTCGCGACGTTTCATTTCCGGAGAGCTCCTGCCCGAATGCCTAGCGAATGCTTCCATACTACTAGAGAACATGCACAAAGGCTACACGGAAACACAGGACAACCGCGCTCAGCCTGCGTCTTTCTGTGTAGTTTGTGCGTGCTTGCTAGCAGTATGGCAGCGTTCAGTCAGTACGAACTAGCCCAGCTAAACACATTAACGAGTGGCGAGTTATGTCTCATCCCAATGCATAGGTTTGCGCATTGTTATCCCGCGGCCGAGGTTCTCCATTAAGAAGGGCCAAGCTTTAGGTACTTGGCCCTTCTTATAGAAATACAAGTTTATTATAGGAATACAATTATAGGAATAGAAGTTTATTACACTGCTATAAAGGCGGAGTCAACACTGGAAGCACAACTGACGTTAACTCCACATACCAGCTGCATCATTAGAGTGATGCATCATGCATCATGTCTATCGCTTTGTTATAAAATTAGATAGCGAGCACTGCAACTAAAATTGACACTGCACTGATATTATGCCTGCATAGGGTCTTTTTCAAATAAGATTCAAGACCTGGCGTGGCTATGTGGTAGAATACTTGATAGCCACGCTCAATGCTTGGGTGCGATTCCTGCTCGGTACCTTATTTTTATTTTTTATATTCGTCTGGTCAACGCTGCCCATGTCTGTTTATCTTAACGCTATCGCATTTAAATTAGCAATGTCTGTTCTCGCCGTTCCTGGGTACAGATAGACAGACAAGGAACTTTATTAAGTCCTGAGGAGCCAGCCAGTGCAGTTCTAGAGAGGACTCCTGGCTTGCTGTCGGCTAATACCATGTCCGAGCCGGGAGGCCATGCCTCTCCGCTCTCTAATAAATATTGGAGGCACAAAGGAACGAGGACAAGAAACGACAGCACAGGTGCCATTTCTTGTCCTCATTCCTTTGTGCCTTCTATATTTATTTTACCATGCACCAACTAGCCCAAGAACGCGTTTTAGTCTCCGCTCTCTCACGGGCGCTCTGGACTTCCTTGGGACTGGTCAGTTCTGAACTGGTGATGACCTTCCCGTTCCTGGGCAGAAATAAATTTTTCAATCTCCTGTGGCCCATACCCGCATACCACGACCCATGGCACACGGATATGTGCTACACGGGTCTAGAAGAAAAGGGTTTGACATCGTACGCGACAGGATTTTTGTGTTAGTCATGTCCTGACCAGACAGTCGTATTCGTCAAACCCTGCTACCCTCCCACACCATTCTTGTTCTGAGGAAGCTAAGGAGGTGATCACGAGAGCGCCCAGACGTTGGCGGCTAGATAGATAGATAGATAGATAGATAGATAGATAGATAGATAGATAGATAGATAGATAGATAGATAGATAGATAGATAGATAGATAGATAGATAGATAGATAGATAGATAGATAGATAGATAGATAGATAGATAGATAGATAGATAGATAGATAGATAGATAGATAGATAGATAGAAACGCTGAAAGTGGCTGCAGTTCGCTTAGAAATGCTTCACATTTAAAAATCACGTAACACAAGTTACATGACTAGCCTCCGCTGCGGGTTCCGGTCCTTGCACCACAAGGTATCACCATTAAAAGCAAATATGCGCATAGTGCTCACAATGCTGTCAAGACGTAACATGCCATATGCGGCCACACTATGAGTCGCGGGTGTGCCACAAAATATAAAAAACGAGCCGTACTCATCTCCGGGGCCTTTCGGTTTCCCCGGCGTTGGAGGTGACGTCAGCACCTGCACCTGGTCATGTCAGCTGCAACAAGAACCTGTTTCCCTGCACTAGGTATACGCGCGCTCCCTGTTCTTATTTCTCGCATGGCGCGAGGAACACCCTTCGAGAAGGAGAGACGAACCCGGCGAACGGAGCATAGCGACGGAAAGAGCAAGACGAGTGAAAGCCGGCGTTTCGACCATCAAACGCCTGTAATTCGGGAAATGCACCACAATTTCGAAACATGCTCACGGCTGTGTGTTCTTTCTAGAGTCATGCATAGCTGCAGCACTACAACAATTTTTTTATCCGTGGATGGCTTGGGGTCCCTATAACAACAAAGCACTAGGTAAACAAAACCGAAAGATAACCTTTTTGTGCAGAAAGACCAAGATATTACTCTAAAAGCCCTCTAAGTTTTTCCATGTGAAGTTAGCTTGTCACAACACACATATTTTTATTTATTATCTCACCATAGTAGTAGCAGGAAAACAGAGGACTAATCAATTTAGTGGCTCAGAGCACTGTGGTCTATTGCATAGCCTTTTGCGTGCTTTTTTCTGATTCTGTTCCGTTACTTCATTTTTCGTGCATTTATTTTTGTGCTCCCTAAAGGCACATCTACATGATTCGAATGAGTTGGGCCGACCTGCGGAGCATTCATGGCACCGCTGTATAGTATTTAACTAGTATTTGTTCTCCCCAAGCGATGACGCGAATGCGAATTTGCGAGGCCCCTCGGCGCCAGCGGGTTTCCGCGGACCAGAGGCGTTATTCGACACTCCGAGAGTAAGCTACGAAGAGGGTTTACTGTGTTCTCGTTAAAGGATTATATATCTTTTTATGAAGTTCTTGCTTCATACAGGACTATATGTATTTTTTTTTCTCTAGCTTCGTGGTTTCATATTCTCCAGAGTTTGGTGGGAGGCATCAGAGCTTCAGACATGCATGAACTGTGTGGCTTGCTTGCATACACAGACAAACCGCCTTTACGCACGAGCTTGAAAACCGTGTCGGGGCTCCTCTCGCATGACTGCGTAGCTGTCAAGCGCCTTTTAGTCAATTTATAACGTTGCGATTTCAGATGGACGCTCAACCGATAGCTCACGTGCGTCATCGATTCCTAACCGAACGGACAGAATGCGCTGGAACGCGGTGCTTTTAGGTTAGGATTGCGGAGTTTCACCAAGGTATCAGGTCCCTTAAAATGCTTGGAGCGCATATCGCTTCGCAGTGCATCTATTTTTGGCCATTTCAACAACGTTTGTCTGACACCATTCGCGTTAAGCTAAAAATTGCTCTTCGGGAGATGGTTTTCATTCGACTGCGGGTGCGCTGTTGTTGATTTCAAAGAGGTATAGTTTAACAAGCATTGAGTGAGCGTCACGAAACAGAATATTGCTCCAATGGTTTCAGCCTTGAAAGCCGGCCTGAAAACCCTGTCGGCGACAGTGTGAAACACGACTTCTGTTGGTCGATGATGTTATTATTCATCACGTTGCATTGTTTGGCAAAATGGCCGCGAGTGTTCTAAGACTGAGTCATGGAAATCAAGCCGTGCATGGCATATATAGATGTCATGATTTGCGTCTCACGCCCTGTCACGTATCTTCCTCATACACCCCTTGTCCCGCCATACCAATTTTGGTATCCATTAAACTAACGAAGTGGTCGCGAGAGCACCATGACTGTGCAATGTAAATTATACTGCACGTGAGATGCATATCATCATTTTCATGTTCCAAATTGTAATTTATGTTCTATGTACACGTCATACTGTACAAATTTCGATACTTACCACAAATAACCAAACAACCGCGAGCACGCCATGAGCGTGCCTTGTAAATGGCGTCGTACACGGCATGCATGTCGCCATTTTGATGCTGGGATCTCTCATACATGTTTGTCATACAGTCATGCCAGGCCATGCCAATTTTGGCATATATCACACTAGCAAAACAGCCGCCAGAACATGATGAGCTTGACATGTATGTCATACATGACATGCATATCGTGATCTTCATTTTGCGAGCTTTCATATATGTTCATCATTCAGTTACGTCGCGCATTACCAATTTTGATGCATATGAAGCAAGCGAAACGGCCGCAAGCGCACCATGAGCGTGGCATGTATGTCATGTCGTACTTAACGTGCATGTCGTCATTTTACTATTAACAACTGTCATTTATGTACAAGAGACAGAAATGTCTCGTCCTTACCAATTTTGGTATAAATCCATTAAACCTAAACGGCCGCGAGTGGCGCAAGACCGCGTCATGTAAACCATGCCGTAGATGACATGCATATTATTAATTGCACAATATTACCGGGCAGTTATGTTCGTAATACGCTTTTGTCACGCGATGCCAAATTTGTTATAAATTAAGTTAACAAAACGGCCGCAAGACCACCACCGTGACATGTTAGTTTTGCTGTATATGACACGCATGTCATGGTTTTCATGTTATGATCTGTCATTTATTTTCTTCCTGCAAGGTCGCATACCATACCAATTTTGGTATACATCCAAATAACAAAACGGCCAAGAGAGCACAAAGTCATGGGTGGCTAGATGGATATAGATATGCCCAAAGTCACAGAAGTTCGCTAAGAAATGCGTCGCATTTAACAACAATGAATCGCCCTATTTTCCCCTCTCCTGCCGAAAAAACGTGTCGCTTTGGACTTGCAGAGTCGACCGTAATCGAAGCACTGCTCCGGCCATGTTATCAATCAGAACAATCGGCCTTGAGATATGTATTATAATATTGGCGTACAATCGAAAGGAAGAAATCTCTGGAAAATAACGATGCATGTTGTTGGCGCTTGTGCCATGCCAAAGTGCGGAGCGCTATCTCTGACATCGGACAACAAGCACAGCGACTGCATGGAGTAAGCTTATTTGAGGACGCTGCCCAGGACGCGCCTTGACGTGTTATTTTTCACATTTCGTGGCTGTCTTCTTTAGCCCGTATAAGTGAACACGCAGTTAGTAAGTTGTTTAAAATAACGCAATTATATGTCATTTAAACATGCTTGCATATGCCTCATAGAGATTTTGATGATTATATGAGTTCTTGTCGCGATAAAAATATAATTACTACTTAATCTCGTTAACCAAAAAATTACAAGTGTATACTCCAGCTTACCAGAAACAATATGTGCTAGGTTTGCTTCACGTAACAGCTTTCGTCCTTTTATTGCTTTTTTTTTTCAAATCGCGCTGCCGATAGTTGGGACACCTTGTATATGGTACAATATGGCGGCTGCTATCTTTGGTATTGTTTATAAAACCGAAGCCCTAGGGTCTTCAAGGTATACTGCCGACAAAATGAAGGAATCTGAAGAAAGCACAAGGCATAAGGAGAAGCTGTGAAGCGAAAATCTCGGGAATCCATGATTAGACACGTGTTACTTCATTTCCACAAGCAATAGCAAGAGCCGTGATTGGAAAGCCCGGCAAAGGAAAATGTCCACCTCGAACGTATGATATTCATGTTTATACGAAAGCTATTTTCCCGTCGGTGCTGATTCGGGCTATTAGCTTATTCACGATAATCTAGAAAAGCGCATCAACAAGAGACAAACCAAGAGCAACACAATTACAACGCCTTTGTAAATAATTTTGACAGCGGACATACCGGCTTTCTGTGAAATATAGGGTTTTAGTTTCAATTTTCTGAACACGCTTTTAGATTCCTAATTTTAGATTCCCGGTAGAGCATGTAACCGAAGCCTCCCCGTAAAATCAATTTAGACGTTACCGCGCTTCCGCTTCCGTGAACAACAAAGGAGACACAATCGCTTTCTAAAATGTAGCCTGTACCTTCGAGACAGCCATTTCAGTGACATCCACATCATTCAAGTTTACGCTCTCCTCTCCATTAGAGCGATAACCCTGGGTTTCCCCTCGCATGGTTCTAAAGCATACGCGTGTTCATCACCCGAAGGCCCCCTGTATAGCTGCCACACGGGGCGTATACGTGGTTCCCTTTGAATGAAAGCCCATCACTCTCTTCGCTGTAGCTGGCGTCGATCAAGTCGACTTGCTTCGTTTCGCCACCGCCCAGGCGAGCCAATCAAGGTTGGCGAGATTGTGCAGAGGTGCACAGCGGTGGCGGGTGTCGTTATTAATGGACCTGGTGCACATCCATCGCAGCCCGACTCCGAAAGGGGGCAATATCCGTGTGAGCTCCTTAATAGCTCCAGCCTCACGGAAGCACTGCTTGCCCAAACCCAGCGGCTCCCTCTGACACACGAACCCAGCCAGACTGCGTTTGCAGCGAGATGAAAGAACTACGGCTGAAGGGTCCGATAAGCAAACACAATGAAAGGAGAAGAGCAGTTGTTATTTTTAAGCCTTCTCCGAGAATTTATTCTGTCTTGCGTCACGCTTGAACGCTTCGCTGAAGCGCCTCCAGGCTTGCGCATGCATGCGCGTGTTGTAATGCTGACCGTACGCTAGGTGACTCCTCCTTGTACACGCCATTTCCTCCCCTTCTACCGTGTTCTTTCGACCGGAACAAAGCCTTGTTCTAAGCCAATACTGTGCGGGCCTGCTCTCCACCGACCTTTCCCTCTGCCGCGTTTCGTACAATGGACGGAACGATGTCGGTGCACGAGTGCGTACTTCGTCCGTCAACCTTTACATCCTTACCGTGAGCTATTCTAGAAGTATATTGCATCGCGCGTATTCCGTGTTTCCTTTATATGAATATCTGCCTTCGCATTGCCTCTTCGTATGAAGGGCTGGTTGCTCGTGTTTGCTTAGACAAACATGGACCTCAGCAAATATTTCTATACGTTGTAGTCAGTGATGTATTATGGTTGTCTCGGGGAGCTGCTAACAGGTGTACGGTGTTTATTTTATTTTTCTTTGCAATTGAAAATAGATGTAGGCTTCTCTTTGTCATAACTGATGTATTTCTTTCTGAAGCCTCTTCACTCACCACGTTGAACAGTGAACGTTCATGTACACTCTCAGTAGGAGTCCTTAGACAACGTTTGCACACGTACAGACCTTAGCAATGAGTATAGGCCATCGAGGCTATACTGTGCTTGTGATCTTGCATGGATGTAATCTTATGTGCCTTCTTTTATTGCGATACCAATTATATGGACACTGGTTCATTTGTGCCGTCGCCGTCACGTCCCGGATATGTATAGGTATTTATATATTAAGAAAGGCACAAAGAAAAATAAATTAAGAAAAAAAATTCCAAGCACCTGACCGGGGACTCGAACCAGGCCCCCCTCGCTCTGCAGCTTCCTATGCTAGCCAACACAGCCACGCGCCATGCTTGTGCTGGCGATACAACGGCGAGCTATTCATATGCACCATTTATCGCTCGCGGAACGCAGAATTCGGAGGAGCTTGAGAGTGTTTTCTATCACGCAACGCTCCTACATTTTCTTTCAAATTGAAAACTGCCCTTGAGACGCGCATGAAAAAGTGGCCCCCTTCGAAGAATATGAACCCCGTACACAACGTTGAGAGACGAAAAAGCCGCACGAAAACGATCCTCAAACACCACGGCGCGCGGGAGGGGGTGCTTTTTGTAGACGCCGCCCGGTATCCCCGAAATCTGAACATCGATAATGGGGTTGTGAGCGGCTCCCTCTTCGCAATGGCGGTCGTAGATACGAAAGGGAAGACCGTAACAGCGGGCTCTGTAAGGACTAGATCGTCGGAGGCAGCGGAAGAAATGGCCATCGCATTGGCCATAATCAGCGGTCGAAAACTAGACAGATTAATAATCAGTGACTCCCAGATGGCCATTAGGAATTTCACAAAGGGATGGGTCTCCACCGAAGCAGCCAAAATCCTAAACCGCAAAGCAGAAGACTTCCGGAACGGCAAATTAATACCCAAATGCCTCAAGTGGATCCCGGCGCACATGGGGGAAGTAAACATAGAAGATACGAGCATCCCTCCCAACCTCAACGAGAAGGCTCACCGAACCGCGCGCGAACTAACCCACCAGGGCTCGGACAGTGACGGCCCGACACCCCGCATCCACCGCGGAAGGGGGGGACGACCCCGGAGGACGCGATGGGGACGACGGAGGAGGCGGCAATGACGAATATGCGATACAAGACGACAGAGACAGACTGGTCACGTACCACGACATACTGGCACACTATAAGCAACAACGAGAAGCATACCCCCCACCACACAAACAGCTAGACAGATCTCAAGAAACAGATTGGAGAAGATTGCAAACCAGAACCTTCCAAAATCCAGTACACTTAAACAGAGTAAATCCCAGACAATACCCGGAAGCGAGCTGTAAGCTCTGTCAGCACAAACACGCAGATATGGCACATATCTTATGGCAATGCACACAGGTCACGGTAATATACCGAGAGGACAATATAGAACCGGACTTTCTCGAGGAGCGATGGCTCAGCGCGCTGACTAGCTCAGACCTGCGCGACCAACTGTGGGCAATCCAGCGGGCCCGGACAGCGGTGGAAAGGCTATGCCTCACCGCACATATTGCCCGGGTGGCCTGAGCCCGGGCCGGCAACCTTGCAGGTGCTTTTTTGAATAAAGTTTTTCCGTCCGTCCGTCTGTACCCACTCATGAAGTAGAAGAAGAAAAGAACACCGGGCACACTTAGAGTTACTGTATATGCTGCCTTTAGGTAGCAGAGTTGCGCATCTGTTTTTCAAACTCCGCTAGCAACCATGCCCTGCGGAGAAGCTGATGCACAGGCCGCGCCCAGAAAACATGGCCGCGCCACCGAAAGCGGTTGCCTTCCACCTAGGATCTATCAAGTCACCGTCGTGCGCTCTGGAGCCTGTTAGCTACGAACTGGTGCTTTTATTTGCTTTAGATTCATGTCCTTAAGCTTCGACAGCAAAGTATTTACGTCGACTCGGCACCGTTTTCGAGAAACATACTGAAATAATCGATGCTGTAGGCTTAGCGAGTGGCGTTGGGTGCTCCCGGAAGCTCGAAGGACATATATTACGTGTTTGCCAGTTGTTTCTTATCCTCCATAGCTGGCGCCACTTGACGTCGGCGGCAGTGGCGGCGCATGTTTTCGGCATTTTCGGCTCTACGATACACCTTTTCGTTACCGGATAGACAAAAAAACGCTTTTGTACTACCGTGGCACAGTCCCGAAAGCAGGTGTTTCTTCTTTCATTGCCGGTCGTTGACACTCCAGGCACATCGACTGGCGATCGGCGACAGGCTTAAGCAAGTCGCCTGCAAAACAGAGTGCGGCTCCGCCGCATAGCTATGGTTGCTAGCCAGGCAAGATGGCGGACCTATGCGCAACTCTGCTCCCGTAGCGAGCATATACAGTAACTCTAGGCACACTTCCCGTCAGATGCCATCTCGTGGCAGTGGACGCAGGTGGGTCATTCGACGGGGCGTAGTTTAAAAGAAAAATAAATATCAAACAGCGTCGGCTTCTGCGTTGTGGGCACTTGCAGAGCGTTCCTCAAATACAAAGACGTAATAACTATGAGAGTTGTTAGTTGACGCTTGTCCTGTGTATACCTATGCGTTCTTTTCGGGCGTCCTTCTTTGTGCTGCAGCGGCGCGCTGCAAGTATCGAGTTGCTTGTCGTTCTTCATGTGACATTCTAATTTCTTGCTATGGCATTCATTGACAAGGTGCGTGCTTGGGCTAGTTGGTACCCCATTTGAACAGCTGAATAGCGAACACTTCAGCGCAAACACACAAGTGCGCTTGTGTGTGTCGCACTGCCTTGTCTTTTGTCCCTGAAGTTCGCGCTATGTAGCTGTTCAAAGGCAATCATTGCTTCTCCCTAGTGGCGAAACTGTGTCTTTTTATGTGTTGATTCTCCCAATAGGTCAAGTGATAGACGTATAAAAATATAAAGGGAACAGATCATTCAATTTACGTTTCGCACTTGAATACTGCATTCATGGATCCTATGTCGACATCTTGCTGTTCTAAGCGTGTAAATCCAAAAGAAGGCAGAAGTCGAGGGGAAGATGGAAGCTTGAAGACAGTAGAAATTCGTGAACACGGTGTGCAGCTGGAGCCGACGCTTTAAGAAGCCCAACTTGTCTCCTTCGCCCAGGGTCAGCCTTGAAGAAGACAAGTCTGCTTGTCGAAACGTCGAATCCAGCGACACCCCATGCTAACAAATTGTTCATCCCTAGGCGTCGAAGAAGTGTACGGTTCGCTTTGTCCCAAATATGTGCTGATAAGCAGGGTAACTGAGAAGCAGCATAGACAAGAGGATTCAACGGAAGCATAGGCATAGGCAACAACTTAGAAGCCTATGAAGAAATTTCAACTGTCAAATGTAATGACTGCGTGGGTGGATTGTGATTCGCAGTGTACACTCCGTATACAGGGCGCCCCACGTAACATTAACTCCGTCTTGCTTGTTATGCTATTGTCCACGCGGTGGTCTAGTGGTTATGGTGCTCAACTGTTGACCCGAAGGTCGCAGAAGGGAATCTCGGCCACGGCAAGAACATTTTCGATGGAGGCGAAGATGCGAGAGGCCCATGCAATGTGCGACTTCAGTACACGTTAAAGAACATCATATGGGACGGTAAACCCTATATTTCTTCTTCTTCTTATTATTATTATTATTTTTTTTTTATTATATTATTATTATTATTATTGTTGTTGTTGTTGTTGTTGCTTGTTGTTTGCTGTACTACTAGCAGCGAAGCGGTACTTAGTCGGGACTGGTATGGGGACAAATCGTGGTCGTCGTATCCCAGCGCGGCGATGTGGAGAGGGAGACGTGCACCTGGGCGGAGCCAAAAGGAGGGGGAGAGAAGTCGACGAAATGGGTAAATGGGCATAGTCGCGTGCATTCCGGAAAAAGAAGCCGCACGTTGGGAGCGCCATCGAGAGAAGGCGAGTGAACGCGGACGCCAGGTGAATCGAGAAACCCGCGCGAGTAATACCGAATCCGTGTGCAAGTAGAGGGCTTCGCATATGCCTTGCAATATCTGCCGGGAAACAAAAACCATGTTTTAGTGGTCGGAAAAGGGAGAAAGCATGGCATGGATAGATAACCGCTCAGCCAGTCTTAGCGTGTGCAAACTGATCTTCTCGCTTACAGAAGTTCTTTTAAGCGTAGACGTGCAATGAGGAAACGCTAGCCAGCTTCTCTGATTAAACATCAGCGTTCACGACATGTCTTAGCGTTAATTCCCTAAATCACTAAGCCGAACATGCGCATCGTATTGCTGACGAAATTGGAGAAATAGACGCACCCTATTTTTAGTAATCGTATGATTCAACAGTTATTTTTTATTTTATCGTTAAGCCTGGTCAAACTTATTTGGGTCTCTGTACACCACGTGCTTTTCTTGTGCAAGTCAGCCATTTTCGAAGTCGCGAGGTGATCACTGTAAATGATCAAAGGTGCGCAATTCGTACGCGGCACGTCATAGGGAAAGCATGCGATGATTATCCGACGATGAGGATCGCTTGAATGGCTGTTTGTGTTCCTAGGGCGAACACATTGAATTTAGAGCTTCGGTGAAAATTGGGATTGTGTAAAATCTGAAAACTAGTCGACTCCTGAGTTAATTTGCTGCTGTGTGCACCGATTACCACCTTTACAATGAACAAATCCTATCTGCAATCATACAGCTCTACAATTTCAATATTTTCCCTTTGAACAATTACATTACTTGTACTAGTTCGCCAAGCTTCGCTGTGTTTTTTGGTCTGACGCGAGGTTTTAACAGCAAAGCTGTTTATCAGATCGTTTCTTGTGATTCGATCCAGAAAACTTTCATCATTATAAACGGCTATGTGCCACAGATATTTGATAAATCACACTACTTGCCACTGGTCGACTAAAAAAAAATCACGCCATATCCACGAAGTGAATGATGACGAGTGGGCGAAGCTCCGGAGGTAATCTGGTAAACCTTCAATCCCCGTAAATTTTGCCCACTCGATCATCATACAAAGACCTGACACACAAACGCGGGGGTGTGGTGTGATCATACATACAGTATATACACAATGTTTCATTATTTGCATATTGATTAAGTATATACACAAGGTTTTATTATTTACATATGGGGTAGATGATGATTCTGTTCAAGAGCTCTACGGACCACAAGGAGGGGGTTCCCCTGATTTTGTTTTCCTCATATATGACGTTAAGCTCAGGGGAACGTTTGTTGTCGGCGTTGCCGTTTTGCCTTTCGAGGGCGAGAGCGCGTTCACGATCGTTTATCATCCATGGCAGAAACAGAATGTGTGGTCTGGAACGCGCTTATACTTCATGGTCATCAGCGTCATCGTCATCGTTATCACGTGTAGTGGGTACATTCTACTTACTGGAACGCACTTATTCTTCATGGTCATCAGGCGTCATCGTCATCTTTATCACGTGGAGTGGGTACATCCCACTATACGTGGCTACCTACTAGTACTACTACTACTACTACTACATACTACAGAGGAGGGACAGACCCACACCCTAAGGAGCTTCGCCCCTAAAATGAAAAATGCAACAGTTATCCCGACAAATGGCTGCAAAGCGACGACGGCGAGCCTGAGACACCGAGTACGTGGAACAAGAGAATACTAGGGAACGGGAAAGGCAAAGGCGGCTGCGAGAAGACGCCAAAGCGATTGAGAGGCGCAAACGCTTGCTTTCTATCTCTGGAGTTTGGACAACCGTGTCGTTCCTGTGACTGCCTGGGGTTTAACTCGAACCTCTGTGCTCTGGGTATCAACGTAGCAACAACCTAGCATCACCTCGTTAAAGTCTAGCAACAACCTAGATCAGAACGGTGAGCTGGGCGAGTTGGTAGTTAAACATAATTTTGCTGTGGGCAGCGCGACCCGGACTGAGGACTAAAAGAAACGTACACATACAGGCGCTGACTGACAACTGGTTTTATTTCTGCACACACGCGGTAAACAAATACGAAAAACTGATCACGTGGCGTGTTCATGTCGTGACCTGGCGTCACCTGATTACATCGTTCAAGAATTGCACCTCTTTTTAATGCAGAGCAACTGACGTCTGGCTGACGCACGCGCTCTGGTTCACATGCATGTGGTATGCTTCCACAATCTAGAACAACCTAGAAGCAACCTAGAACCTACATTACCTAAGACCTAGAAACAACCTAGAAGCAACCAGATAGGTCTTCATAATCGTAGAGTTTTGCTGTTTCATGCCTTGCGCGGCGTATTGCAAGCTTCGAAAATATTTTTCATACGAAAAGACACTTGCTTGGCTTCGCGTACAATTTGTGCAGCACCGTTCTTTTTGACGAACCCCTTTTTTTTAACTTTGTGCACAACATGCTTTGTTCTAGTTTGAGAATGTTACGAGTGACTCTTCTCTTTTTAGTATGTTGCTCTTTAACAATTTCTGTCGCGATACCAATTGATCGTCACGTATCCACCAATGTTTTCAAAATAAAGCGTCATAACATCGCTTACGTGCTTATAGGGAAGTGAATCGATTCTTTAAGTGTCAGTCATACCTTCTCATCACAGATCATGACGTGAGTCCAGTGTTATTCATTAAGTGAAAAAGTTTGTGAAAATGGGCTTGGTAATCGAGAACAGTCGCTACGGCAGCCGTAATGTCGAAATGCCTAATACGATGTTGTTGATTCGGAAAGAATGCCACGAGGCTGCTGTGATATACTTTTTGCACAGCATTAAAAAAGAGCACATGTTACTGTTTTTTCGAGAGTCCTGACTTGCGAGATATTTACGGCTCTGAAAGATAAACATTAACTTTCGCAGAGTATTGCACTCTCCTCGCAGAGTCTTTAGCATGTTGGCATGTACTTTACATGAGAGTTATATATGTGGCAAGACACGACACCCCAGAAAGAGTAACATTCAGTGTTGGGTAGCGCATAAACGGACAAGACACGAAGTAAAACGAAGAAACAAGCGCGCTCGAACAACCGAAAGACTTAATTTGAAAAATTCAAATCAACACAGAAAATGTGAACCACACACAAGCTTACGACTGATCAATGGAAAAAAAATCTATTGCTCCGAGACTGACACCAACAGCTGACTCGTGCAACTGCTGACAAACTTTGCCATGTGGTAAGCCTCTGCTATCTCCTGTGTACGTTGATCATCATAATGCGTGATGATCGAGGTTTGTGCGAACCTCGATCGTACAAATAGTAACATATACTTCTTTAGAGCTAAAGCTCTACTTCGCCCTGTCTATCAAGGTCATTAATCGCGTCACAGTGACATTGAGCCACCAGAGCGCAAGTGTGGCAGGAGTGACGTCACGCCGCGTAATTCCGCTGTGGAGGCATAGCAGCTGCCTCTCTCGGAGCCTCCCCACTGCGGCGCCTTGTGACTAGGGAAATTATACCGCGATCAGACGCTGGCGTTGTCCTGTTTGTACATTTGCGGTATTATCAGCAGCCATCGTGTTCCCTGCTTTTTTCTTTTTTTTTTCTCATTGCATGTCGAGGAGGAGCACTTGGAGAGGTAGAGAGGTGAGCCGATGGGCGGAGCTTAGAGAAGGAAAGAGCGAAACAAGCAAGGCCCATGTTTCGATCATCAAACGCGTGCAATTCTGCCAGCGTTCTTCGTTGTGCACTTGTGCGCAAATGTAACGCCACAAATAAATTTCGACCTGAGGGTGACCCTGATGCTCTTTAACGGCGGCTTCGCCAGCGCTTGGTCACTCAGCTTTGCCATGGTGGGCGCGCCGCCTGTGATATGTGCGCTTGCGCGCCACCGCAAGCGACAGGCTGAATTCATATATCCATCAGATATAACGAGGCGATATGCTGCGAAATCTCAAGCAAAGTCAAAGTCGCGTGCTCAAACATTGTAGCAAAGGGAGGCCAGATTATCATGTTGCAGCGAATGCGAATTTGCCACAATTGCTAATTATTTCACGCAAGATAAGCCCACTTTCCTAAACTTCAAAAAACACATAGACACACCGTGAAATTCGCAATAAAGCCCAACTTTGTCGAAACGCTGGCTACATGCTCCTTGTAAATCGAGCCAAACATACGTTTCGCTCATAATAACTAAATTTGCGAGAGTTAAACTTCAGCCAATTGTTTTATTGGAGTGTAGCGATGAATTTTTGCTGTGCGATGAATCACTTAGTTGGAGGGCATTTTGCTTCATCTTTTGAATTCCAGGGTACCGTCAGATCATGCACAACGAAGCATACAACAAATGTAGAAAAAAGAGGTCAGAAAATTAGAATAAAAGTGTCAACTGCCAAACGAATTGAGCGCAAGACGATTTGCCGTTCGCTTACGAAACAGCGCAGATAACCTTCGTGGGTGCCGTTTTCTTCAAGCTAATTATATCACCCGTTCAAAACTCTGTACCGTTTTTTAGAGGACATGAATGTAGGTATCTTTTGATGACCCTACGGTAATAATTATGAAGCACGTGCATACAGGGGATACCAATACTGAGTGCCCGCGCGAGCCACGCCATTGAATCTTCGTTATGTTCACGTTTCTTGTGGCCCGCGATCGGTTCCTGCAAAGTCTCGTTGCCCTAAATTATTTTTTCTTTACAGCTTCTTCCATAATCATCCCAAGTGTAAGAGCGCTCATTTGCCTAATGGGGAGTACAACTATGCGTTTGTAATGGCCTTGCTCATCATGTTATTTGAACTTGAACGTCGTATATTGCCGTGTAATTGCACTAAATGGAAATTTGCGCTCACGCAGGAGCGGCTAACTCAAAAAGTCAAGAGCGGGTCTATTTCGCCGCATTAAGGAAATGAGAAAAAGGTGCTAGTAGTACCTTTTGGGCTTAAACAGCGACTCCTGGCCGATATTTCATGCTCACTCGTTCCTGGCCATCAAGCAATGGAGATAAGCTGTTTTCGAAAGAGAGTGCATGTAGCACAGATGCGTTTGACTGGCTAGAGTGGGACACGATTTGCGACATTTCCAGTCTCATAACAGACATAAAAAAGAAGAAACTTGATTGCCGCGGCTCAATTACGAGTTTGTTTTTTGTTTTTTTTATCTCGAGCAGAAGGACATCATCAGTGGCGCCTGTATGCATATTAAACCATGAAGCTGCACTGTTTTGCAAATTGAACTACCACGTTGCCATATGGACTGAAGCATCGTATGGGCAGTACTAGTATTCGTTTGCGTTTCATATCTCACCATGAAGGACAAAGAAAATGTATGTATTTGGAAAAGTAGCAGTGTGCGAAGCGTGGCAATGTCTTTGTATATTGTGACAATAATTAATAATAATTGGGGGGCTTTATCATCCCAAAACCGCGATATGATTATGAGAGACACCGAATAGGAGGGCTCCGAAAATTCGAACATCCGGGGTTCTTTAGCGTGCACCTAAATCTAAGTACACGGGCCTCAAGCATTTCCGCCTCCATCGAAAATGCGGCCACCGCTGCAGGTATTCCCTCCCGCGACCTGCTGGTCAGCAGTCGAGCGCCATAACCCCTCGACCAGTGTGGCGGGTTATATATTGCGATAGATAGCTAAATAGTTACATGTTCTTCTGTTTGGTTCTTCATCGTGACAACCACCTCACAGAATATTTGCGCTCCTCTGAAACGTATAGCAAGTCACTTAATCAGACAAGGAGTAAAAGGGCATAACAGAAGCTTTCGCGGAATCTAAGGTTAATGAATCGGGAATCTAATTTAGGTTTGTGCGTTGAGGGCACGCGCCCAAGTTAAATGGACGTTCCTCGTCTATGCAGGCACTATTTTTACTACGCATGCTGAAACGGAACAGGAAGTGAAATTCCGCGACTTTGTAAGATACCTTGGAATTTCGTTGGTGGAATGCCTTGTACGTCTTCTGAAAACTTCGTTGGCACAAACACATCGTGCATGCCTCGAAGGCATTGTTATTTTCAACCGAGAAGGAGGTTTTAGCATTGCTATAACTTCCTCTCTTTTCCCCCCTTTTAGACACTTTGAGTTGTTTTTTCTTCGTTCGTTCAGTAGAAAAGCTGGACGTCAATTCTTTTCCAAAAGGACCTTAATTGTCTTAATTGTCTGAGCACTAAAGCGATTTTTATTCGGTAACACGTACGTACCAGCCGCGTCCCAAACTTCGCAGGTAGTGATGCTCAGCCAAATGGACACCACATAATGGTCCCGCCAAAAAAAAAGTAATAAAAAAAAATGTCTACTGCTGAAATGTTTCTGCTTCAAAACTTGCCTCCGTCAGCCTGGGAGACAAGTTTCTTTTCAAAATCTTGGCGCTTAAACGTTTCGTATTGTACAACTGCTACTGAGGTATCACCACTGTGGTGAAATTATCTGCGCATTGTACGTTTAGTTAGTATTGCTTTCAAAGGCGCTTTAACTCTCCAACGAAAAACCAAAAGATGTCCTGTATTAAGTTCTACCACCGGTATTCTGTCTCTTTTATTTTGTTGGTAATATTGCAAAAACACTAAGAAACACTAAGTCCCAAGCCTGAAGGAAGTGCGATGCTGAACGCTCCTTCTTTGTCTCTCTGGGTCTTTCTTTTGCTCACTGTTTCTATCTTTCTTTTTATTCCCTTGCTATCTCTCTATTTCAATTTATATCTTGCCTCCTCTTTCTTTCTGTCGCTTTCTCTCTCTCTATTTTTTCTATCGCTTTCTTTGATCTGCTCTCTCTGTCACTTTCTTTTTCTTTCTATTATGCTCTGTTTTTTTCGGTCTGTTCTTTATATCTATTTCTATCACCGTCTGTCAATGGTTTTCTGTCCTTCTTCCCTTCCTTTGTCTGCTGTCTTTCTCTCTCACTCTGAGCTCGTTCTCTCGTCCATCAGAGTTATTGCATCCCACGCCCGGCAAATCGGCGTTCATTTTCTGTGAGCGAATCAGAAGAGGAAGAAGAGAACGAACACGATGAGAATGAAGAGAATGCGCGCCGGTTCGGGATAATGATAATTTTTCTTTGCGACTACCGGAGTTTCTTCGAACTCAAACAGCTCACATGAGAAACTATATCACGGGACAGGAAGCAGACTGACATGTGTTCATTTTTAACAGAGGTTTTATTGCATTTCCATAGCCTATATATACAGTCATCTGAAACTGCAAAAAAAGAAAAGAAAAAAACCAAGGAGCCTGTGTCCTCTCTGCTTCTTCTCCCGTGTTATTTGTTATCGCGCTGTGGTTTCCTATGTAAGATCTATTAACACGTTCAAACATCACCCCTTTTAAACACCTACTCGTTAAAATGAACGAAGTTCTGAAAAAGGCACTGGTAATACAGATGGTCCAAATTATTGATTAACA
>JALIZH010016958.1:0-26679 GCA_030522465.1 Rhipicephalus appendiculatus
GTAACCATGCATGAGTTAGCCTCTGGTTAACTATATATATGTAGCCACTAGAGGGCGAGACTGGTTAACATTCTAAGTTAACCGGAGTTTTATATTTATACAAGTTCACAATTGCCATAGCTTGAGGGTGCAGTTGTAAGATGGCTCGTACCGCTGCAAGAATCTTACCAGTGCACTGAAGAATAACATCGATTCGCGAAAGACGACCCTAGAAGGAACAAACACGTTGTACAAGAAGTTACGCCAGACGTGGTGCGTAGCCGAAGGAGAGAACATTCAAAAGACACTAGTACCCTAGAAAGCTCGCTTTCAACGCATTTTATTTTCATCTGTAGCAAATGGCGATACCTTCAATGCAAGATCACACATAAAAGAATGTATCGAGCAGTGGAGAGGCGTCACAATCGTAAAGGTCACGAAGCAGCCGTCTCCTCGCGCTCAGAGCGGACGACTTCATCCGGATGAGCAGGCAGCACTTTGCCGCCTCACATCAATTTGCGCGCGAACGTGACGACGGCCGGCTGTGCTCTATCGCCTTAACTCAAAGCGGTACAGTTATATATGCTATCTAGACGCTTGCATTTTCTTTGGTTTCCTAATACACGTACGGCGGGCGAAAATGGCGCGTCGCTTTTCACGGTTTTACGATGTCGGCCCTAAATAAATAAACCAATAGCGCGACACCTTGGAGCAGACGACAAGAATCAAAGTAGGCTTAAGGGGAGCCGGCGGCCATAAAGAAAAGGGGTCGTCTGCTTTATTTCCCGCTATTTGCCACCATCCTCCACGGTCGAGAGAAAAAACTTACCCGCAGTATTTTGCTTATTCTTTTATATGGATGCTTTTCTGTCCGTTCTCCGCACTCAAAGATCACGGCCGATTTTCGAAGCGTCTTCGGTCGTTTACGACCCACCGTTGTCCCATTTATTGAGAGCGGGCAATGTCAATTGGCACGCCATAATCGTTAGGCCTACTTGGCGAGCTGCCGTTGGAGAATGGATGCTCGGAGGACGCCTCTGAATACTATTAGCCTTGCGAAGAGAGCGTGTCGTATAAAGCGTAGCTCCCTTATACCACCGTGTTTGCCGGTGTTTCGATTGAAGAAAATAGGCTCCTTGCGTTATTTCGCGCCTCTATTCGCAAGAATTTTATGGAAGAAACAGTCGACGCGAAGAGAAAATAGGAGCTCTTGGGAGATTGGCCCCATCTCTTTCTTTCCATTGCCATTTGAAGGTATACGTGCTTCACGTGAACTGTTTGTCCATTCCCTGTCGACGCCGAAAGCTTTGGAGCTTGCGTTTCTTTCGAGTGCACACACAAACACTCACACCGCGTCACCCAAGTGCGCCGGTATAAGATGTGACGTCTGCTATGTCGGTTTCGTCTGTTTCTATGCGCCCGCACTTTCGTGATAGCGATGGGTTTTGACATTTCTCACATTTGGTTACTGCTTCTCTTCGACACAATGTAATTTTAAAAAATGTTTTGAAAGAACCTTTCGTCCTTTTATCACCGTACATATTTCGGCTCACTTCTTCAGAAATCACGCAAAAAATGCGAAAAACGCCACTCGCTTTTTTTTCTTTCATTTTCGTTTCATTTTTTTTTCTATCTTCGCAAGACGAGCGACAACGTTACACCTTTTGTCGTCAATGAGATATGTTGCATTTCGCTAGCGTTATGTCAGGCTATTACTGGTTCTTGAGCAGGAATAATATGCACAGCAGGGCAGGTTCGATGCGTGTCACAAATGAGATACTTGCGAAGTACGAATTAAGCGAATCAGAGAGTGCTGATATCAGCGCTTCACAAAAAAGCCTATAAGCCTGAAGGAGCGTGCTGAAAGGCACAATGAATAATGTAAAGCTAAGATAAAAAATCACAGATTCGCCGCATGGACGAAGCAATAAATGCGACAGCAGGAAACTGGAATGTCACACTAAGAACGACGAGCAGTTCGGAACTAGCAGCGCGCCGCGAAAGCACGAAGAAGGGCGCTCGAAAATAAAGCTCAGGTATACACGGGACAAGCGTTAACAACTGTCACAAGTGTTGCGCCTTTGTGTTTGAGCAGGGCGCTGCAATGTCGACTATGCAGAACTCGACGCCCTTAGATATTCTTTTTTTTTTTTTGTTGCCCAGCGTTTTTTTTTTCTTCACACTTCGCGAGTGCGCACAGGAAGAGGCCCCTTTTTCGCGCACGTCTCAAGGGGAATTTTCAAATTGAAACAAAATGTAGGGGCGTTGCGGGATAGAGAACATGCTCAAGCTCCTCCGAGATCTGCCTACCGCCAACGGTAAATAGCGTATATAAATAGCTCGCCGTCAACAACCCGGCAGGCGCATGGCGCGTCATAGAGTTGTCTAACGAGGCTCACTGCGGAGCGAGGTTTCGCTGGTTCGATTCTCCGGTCAGTGGCCTCAGATTTGTTTTCTTATTTATTTTTCATTTTTTTTTATTTTTCATTCTGCCTCCTATTTACGTATATATACATATATGGGACATGACGGCAACGGCAACGGCAAAAATCCGCCGGGATTGTCCATATATATAATTGATATCGCAATAAAAACAAACAAATAATGCACCGAAAGCCTCCGTTGCGTTGAAACGACCGAACTGCTCCCTGTCCGCGCTCATAAGTGTCATGATACAGTACTTCAGCGCTGCCAGACAGCGACGCTGCACCTGCTAACCCAACATCACTGCGAGAGCGAGAAGTTGTGAGTAATATAAGGCGCATTTGTGAATCTTCGTGGGTGTGCGTCGGTAGCGCAGTTGGTAGAGCACCGGCACCTAACCTCGCCGACTGAGATGTCATGGGTTCGACTCGCAGATCATTGAAATCAATGAAGCTTTTTGTTCTAGTATTCTTCTCATATATTCGTGTGCATTTTCCCGGCGTCTCTTCCGTAACTAGAAGTGAGGTCTGCGAAGTCTTGGTGGACACCGACATAAAACACTTTCGTGTTAAAAAAATTCAACCACCTCCGCTTCGTGGACAGCGATGAAACAGCGACGCTGGTGCCATTCTCTTCGTCAGGCTAACACATTTCCATGTTTTGCAAGTCTTTAAGATATGCTGTATCACTGCTCTTTCTTTAATAAACACTCTTTGTTAAAGGTTTGAGGTGGTAGTGTAGTTTTATTGCATCTTGACCATATCACTCTAATACAAAGCTTTACAAAGAAGCCTTCGTTTAAAATGCTCCGATATGTTGTATCACTGCTCTTTATTAAACACTCTTTGTTAAGCTTTCAGGTCATAGCATAGCGACCAAATTTTGTAACCACAAAGTATCACGTGACAGTGATTTCAACGGTAACGCGCACGCCATTTGTTAGCCTGACTGTTTCCTCCTTCCCTTTTAGTCGAAGGTTGTGCGGAGTGGGCGTAGTGGGATTTACCCAATTTCTGCGGCACATACGCGCTTGTTCGGCCAACTTGCTCTCATTTTTGGTGGACCAGTGGTGGTTAGTGGGATTCACCCAATGTTTTTGGCGCATACCCATTTAGGATGCCGGCAAGCGTTACCATGGATACCGGCTCGACCAAAAAAAAAATGCTTCGGTGTTAAAACTCGGGAGCATTTCACTCTGTGAAGATGGGTGATGCAGATGAGCTGACGGGGGCAAAATCTCATTTGGGTGTCCCCTTAAGGCAGTGGTCAGCAACCTGCGGCCTGTGGAGCACTCTTATGCGTCACCCACTTAACGTCAGAACCCTTCCCCATCAACTTGTCTCTTCTTATCTGAAGGCCGAGATGGCAGTTTTAACGTCCAATGGCTTGTAATCTGTGTTTGTAAATTGCAACCTTAGGACATGCGTACTGAAAGTAAACATAATTTCTGTTGCAGTTTTGTATATTCTTGCCAATTCGACCCAAACTCTTTTTACTGCAACCCTTTACCCCCCCCCCCACACACACACACTTGACTTCATGCCTGATCTTAATTGGTGTTTGCTGTTCATGTGTTTCCTTCTTCATCTTTAGCGGACCAGTGGGGAATGGGGAGGTTGGCCCAATTTCTGTGGCCCATACTTTTTTTCCCCCGTAGACGATAGACTTGATTTAGCCATGTAGAGATTCGCTGTACAAAGGAAAAAAATCTACGCATCTGCACGAACTGAATCATGACGAGTGGGCGAAGCACTGGGGATTGTTCTTATTGTAAATCACTCGCGACATTGCCCACTCGCGCATGTAAATGAGCGACAACGCGTGTGCACAGTGTATACAATGTGTTTTTCCCGTTGAGTCGCCGCTTCCCGCTCCCTCAACCCCGGTGTAGCAGCTTGTTGTCGGCGTTGCCGTTTTACCGCTGCTTCCCGAGCTCTCATGACCGGGGTAGCTTGCTGTCTGCGCAGACGTTGAGCCGCCACATGCCGCGCTCTCGCCACCGGAGTAGCAGCTTGTTGTTGGCGTTGCCGCTTTGCCTATCGCGGGCGAGAGCGCTCTCGCGATTGTTTCATCTATGGCAGAAAGAGAATGTGTGGTCTGGAACGCGCGCATTCTTCATCGTTATCAGCGTCATCGTCATCGCCGGACAACGGACAACGCACAAGCCTAGAGCCTGAGGTGCTTCACCCCTTATAAACTGAAACCATTCACTCTGTGACGGTGGGTGACAAGCGGAGCTGACGGGCGCAGAATCCCTTTTGGGAGTTGGGGAAACGCAGCGCGAAAAGACGAGGACAAAGAAGGAAGGTACGCTGGACGAGCGCGGGACAAATGGTACACTGGTCAGCACTCGTCCAGCGTACCGTGTCTTCTTCGTGCTCGCATTTCTGCGTGGTGTGTCTCCCACTAAGCACGTACCAACTCAACCCAAGTCAAAGTCTTGCTTGCGAACACTTCTCTAGGAGTTTTACAAAGCACGCGCAAACGTATTTCATTGTAGGTATTGTAGACATTGAAAGCTCCCTGAACCTCACCTGGTCTTGCAGTGCCTCCGCGGTCGTCTTACCTTTGACCAATAGCATCGTCCCTCAATACTTTTCACTGGTCAAGAAACTTCTCCGTCACTCTATGGGAGAGCTTTGTGTGCTGCCAACTTTGACCGCGGGTCGGCGCCACCAGTGCTAAGGGGGGCGCTCGCTGAGGCCAGTGAGGCGACGGGTGTGTTGTGTTGGCTCTGTCAGTGTCGTGTTTATCGCGAGTGTGCGGCGTTGTCTGTGCCAATTACCGGTTTCAAATGCGATGAATAGTTAGCGACAGCTTCGCAAACGATGCCGAAGACATGCTGTGTGCCGCACTATCGCTCCGGTAACAGAGGAACCGTGGAAAAAGTGTCTTTGTTCGCGTTGCCCAGTGACCCTGAATGCCGAGAGAAGTGGAAAACGAGCGATACCACGTCAAGAAACGGGTACATTCTCGTTTAGTTCACCGAACGTGCGAGTATGCGAAAGACATTTCGATGAGCAAGACATCATTCGTGAAGACGAGTGTGTTATTCAAGGCGCTCTCGTTAGATTTCCGCGTGACAGAGCCAAGCTGAAGGCTGACGCCATTCCTCGGTTGTTTGAGGGCCTCCCCCGGCTTACTTGTCGAAGAAGAAGTCGGCACCTCGGCAGTTGCCACACAGGCAGCCGGTCGAGCGTCCTCGTGAGTCATCGTATGATTCCAGTGGGAAAAATGCTGCCCATATGCGAATGGACGGCTCTGACGAACTGGATGCACTAATTGATGGTAAATATTTCACTTTTACTCGGCTTGCTCTTCTGCGCTTATTCAGCCGTGCTAATTATATTGCAAGTTGAACAAACGCGGTGTATGTCTTAGACATTTGTGTTTTTTTCCCTTGTTATGCAGAAAGTGTGCCGATGGTAAACGAGGCCGAAGACAAAGCTTGCCAAACAGAGGAGCCTGTGTGCAGTGCTTCGGAACTGCATAAAGTTAAGATACAGCTGCGCCGTGTACAACAGCGTCTTGAAGACTGCCAGCTAAAGCTGGCAAAAGCAACGTTGCAGGAAAAAAAGAGCAGCCACTTCGAGGAAACGTTCAAGAAGCTCTCTGACCGCGAAAAGCGGATCCTTGACCAATGCGTCATGAAAACGAATGCAAAGTCGTCGAAGGCTGTGCGGTAAGTTGTAAACACGACAGCAGAGTGCATGTTCTTGACAAAACAGCATGCCATTAGGATGTGCATTTGAGCATTGCATGATGTTATCTCTGCTTCCTAGCCCAAATGCTTGTTTTGTATGCAGCTGTCTATACCACTAACTGAAGTATTTGCATTCCACTATCAAGTACAAAAAGGAATGGTTGTACGACTGCTTGCTGCTGAAGATATAGTCAACGTGTGTGTACACATTTTTTCATGAGAATGGTTATCTTCCCCTACCACACCCTCGCACGCTGTACACTTACATGAGAAACTTGAAGGCAGAATTTGGTTTCGATGAGAATTTGTTTGGTATATTGAAACAAAAACTTCAAGAAATGCCCGAGAGAGAATGCAAAGGTATGGTAAAGGCATAGTCCGTAAAGGTTTGAAGCTGTAACAGCTTGATCAAATTTGATGCATGTTGTTGGGACCTAGGAAAAAAGACAAAGAGGAAGCGAAGGGGCGACCCACTACGCACCTGTTTTTTCTTCTTCTTCGGATTCTCTGTTGCCATTAAAGCGATCGTACTTCAGTCCAGTACGCTTTGAGTTTTCATTGCCGTGTGCTACAGGATCGGCTATGCCGTGCCATAACATATGGTGCTGAAGACCCGGGATCTGCGGCTAATCGGCGACACGGACGGCAGCACCGACAAGAACGATTTCTTCGAGGAATAATCGTCGGTGCTTGGTAAGCCTCGTCGGTGACCGCGCCCAGCAACGTCAACGAGTGGACGCAAGCCCAAGGTTTCCTGTGAGTACACTGCAGCAATGGATCGTTTGAAACAGAAGAGATCATCGGCACGCGCTCAGAATACCAAGATAATCAACGAGGCGACAGCTATTTTGGAAAGCGAGAGCGTCGATAGAGCGACATTCATTGCATTGAAGGAGCGGCTGACATCCAGCAATGACAAGTTGAAGAAGATATCGGAAGAAATGGAAGATCACATTCGAACGGAGGAGCTCGCGTCTGAATATGCCGCAGCAACAGACTACGAAGATCAAGCGGTAGCGACACTTGCACGTCTTCAGTGCCGAATCGAGGACATCAACAACGCGCAAAGAGCCGCCGACGCTGGAAATTCGGCGAGTACAGTCCATGCTCCTGCGAATGTCGGCAACGTAAACATCGGACCCCGCCTACCTCGACTGGAGATCAAATCGTTCAACGGAAACATACGGGAGTGGACGGCCTTCTGGGAGCAGTTTGACGGCACCGTGCATTCAAATACGGCACTAAGTAAGACGGACAAGTTCCATTATCTTCGGAATTACTTTAGAGGAGAAGTTGTTGCCAGTAATCGCTGGATTTGCGACGACAAGCGCATGCTACGGAAATGCTGTACAGCTACTCAAAGACAGATATGGGGATAAACGGCAAATAGAGAAACACCACCTACGAGCCTTGAGAGACATTCGATGCGTGAGACTGCCATTTGACGTACAACAGCTGCGCAATCTATACGACCAAGTCATTTATGTTCGTCATACAGCCATGTCACTCAATACCAAATTTGGTGTATATCAAGCTAACAAAACTGCCGCGAGCGCGCCATGAGCGTGGAATGCAAGTCATGTCGCTCATGACATGTCATGATTTCCATATTACGGCTTGTCATTTATGTTCGTCATACAGTCACGTCGCGATATACCAAATGTGGTGTATATCAAGCTAATGAAACGGCCGCGAGCACGCCATGAGCGTGGCCTGCAAGTCATGTCGCACATGACAAGTCATGATTTCCATATTACCACTTGTCATTTATGTTCGTCATAGAGTCATGTCACTCAATACCAAATTTGGTGTATATCAAGCTAACGAAACGGCCGCGAGCGCGCTATGAGCGTGGAATGCAAGTCATGTCGCTCATGAAGTCATAATTTTCATATTACCACTTGTCATTTATGTTCGTCATACAGTCACGTCACTCAATCCCAAATTTGGTGTATGTCAAGCTAACGAAACGGCCGCGAGCGCGCCATGAGCGTGGCATGTAAATCATACTTTTCATTACAAGTTAATCATGATTTTCATGATTTGACCAGCCATTTATGTTCTTCATACAGTCATGTTATGCCATACCAAATTTGGTATAAATCCCATTAACGATACGGCCAGGAGAGCACAAATTCGTAGGCGGCTAGATAGCTAGATAGATAGATAGATAGATAGATAGATAGATAGATAGATAGATAGATAGATAGATAGATAGATAGATAGATAGATAGATAGATAGATAGATAGATAGATAGATAGATAGATAGATAGATACGCTCAAAGTCGCCGAAGTTCGCTAAGAAATGCTTCGCATTTAAAACTGTGGCATCAAGTGAACGTCGGACAAGGAACCGCGATGAGCACACGGCGCCGTATGCAAGAAGACAACTGCGAAGCCGCGTCGACTGCTATACCCGCGAGGAGGCACTATCGTAATGAAGATCTATGGCTGCGTTTGAAAGGACGCTTGTAAGCGGGAACATTCAACACGCGTCCCGCGAGATTTTAGTCCCCGCGCTCGGCACCATTGTCTTTCCCCTCACGGCTATCTTCATGGACGTCATTGGTTTTTTGTGTGTCAACCTTTTGCAAAACAAAAAGGCAGGGCGATCGGGGATCGCGGTGCTCCATCCCACGCTGCTCCCTCGGCGCTTCTTTTCTTACTCACGTCTTTTCTCTTCAGTGTATTGTTGAACGCTCCCTTAACACCACTCGCCCGCATACAACCCTCCATTTCTCCCCACCGTCTGTAATACTCGAGGACCGTGGTGTTGCGTCCGTCTTAAACCATAGAGTAATTTTTTTCGTTCAATGTATGTTTTATATAGTTTTCATGATTCCGACAACTACGACAAGGAAGATCGCGACACTGCTTTTTTGTCCTAGAAATACAACAGAAAATAGAAACACTGAGAAAAATAAACGAATCGCGAAGCTGTACGAAACGTGTAAAAGGCAGGGGTAAAATAACAGAGCGGCCAGTCGCGTACCTCAAACGGGAAGCCTCCATAACCTTGATGTTGCGGACGTGACATGGCGATCTTATGTCACTCTGAGGGCGAAAGGAGCATGTCCGCTGCTTTAAGGCCGCCACACGCGGGAGCAGAGCGTTTGGGGAGGGTAATTGTCAAGTGGCGTCATCGCAGCCTCCGTGATGAAATCAGGGCTACTAAAGCGGAGTGAGAGGTAGTGGACTGTTTGCTTGTTATGTTGAAATCCATCTCCATTGATGATGTTAGCGGTAAAACAATAAGTTAGCGAAACGACACATGAGGCAGTGGAGGGATGTGGCGGCAGCACGCCCCACGTTGCCTTGACAAGAACAAAGTGAACCTTGCTAAGCTAATGAAAATGCATACGAACACTCTTGCAGATGAAATATTTCATCAGTGAACATGAAGCTTCTCGAGAATTCGGAACTATATTACCACTCACACCACAACGGGGCGCTAAAAGCTCAAACTATCACCAAGACTAAGTAAATTCGCGCGTGCTCTCCTTCCGTTTCTTGGAAAAGTGTGCTTATGAAGCAGGATTCTTCGGACAGAAGGAAAAGTGAGGCTATTCATTCCCTCTCCCTTCTATTATACATAGTAACTGAGTCAACATTTATCTTTCACTATAGTATACGGTGGGATGATTGCAACTAATGACATCTCTCTACGGCAAATAAATGCGTGCCCCGTATAGACACTTCGTGAGTAACAACTGCGTGACGTCAATGCCTGCTCCCCACAAATCATATACACGGTGAAGACTAATGAGTCGTGTGCTGTTGATATTTAGTAGCGAAGCCACGAGGTAAAATCGAACGGCTCGGAGAGTCAACATCCGCTGACGCGGCGAGAGCTTTGCAGAACGGGCACAACGAAGGCAAAAAAGATCTGGGCGGATTAATCAAGCTCAGCCTCGTTAGTATAACCTGCCTCGTTGCCTGATGATTTCCTAATGCGTTCGTTCCACCGTTGAGCCACGCCCACAAGGCAAACCTTCGGCGACATGTTCCTTCGTATTGACTCAGACGACTTCCGCGGGATGGCTTCCGTTGTCGATGTGCGGTGCCCACGCTGAGTACCTACTGCAGCGTTCATGCATCTTGATACATATATAGCTTTCGTGCTTTGAAGCGAGGGAGCGACAGATTACGCCCACTCTGGTAGGCAGGGTGTCGCGCTTAGAAGCACGAAGGTGCGGGTTCAATTGCCGGTTACGGTGGCTGCATTTTCATGGGGGGTAAAAGGCAACCTCCGTGTAGCTATAGTGCACTATTGATTTTAGCGTGCGTTGATTGGTTGAAACTTCAACGCTGGTGGACACGCTACAATCAACATCTCCTGCTGAGGGGGCTCTATGCTCTATCCTATCAACGCACGCGAAAATGGGAAGGATCCACTCAGTTGTCACTTACAAAACATCGCCTCCCCCCGCCCCATGCGTATAAGTTACGAAAATAGAGGCCATCGGCTTAAGACCTTGTGAACGTAATAAGTGGAAGTTAAGGGCTCTTTTTTCTTCCTTAGACACAGCATTAACGACAACGAACAGACAGACTAGCAAAGGAAGGCATAGGGGACGTTATTTCTACTTATTTGTAGTAATTATGATATGAATGTGAAGAAAGTAAAGTGAACGCAAAGTCTACTTACGGCCAGCAGGGACTGAACCTGCAACCTACGAATAACGCGTCCGATGCTCTACCAATTCAGCTACGACAGCGGTCGTCCTCTCGTGCACTTCATCGGTTATACCCGTGCATTTAAACCTGAGAGCGTTAGTGAGCGCCGCTCATAGCCATGATGGCGAGTAGCCATGATGGTGAGTAGCCTTAACTTGCGGAGCCATGACTGCATTATTCCATTGATTGACTCTTTAATCGGCGTATGCTGGTTTGACCATTGTATTGGAGCTGCCACCCCAAGGTCATTTACACAAAGAAGCAACGTAGAAATCGAAACAGAGCATTTCCATGTATTTCAAAATTCTTCAGTGCTGCAAATATACGTCCTTAAACGATTTCTATGCAAGTGCGCCAGCTATACCGAGTACAGTTGTAGTCCAATTTCCCGATAGTAATATGCCGTCGCGAGATAAAATATTTGTGAAACGTAATTCAAGAGCGTCGATGGGTTTGCCTGATTCAAACGTCATCAAATGTGCGATTCATTCCGCTGAGTTCATGCGTCTGTAAAATATGATTTCCTGATGATACTCACTTTCCTGGCATACGTTGACTGTCGTATCGCATGAATTTTTATGAAGCCGTTGCAAGGTTTATGAGGTGTCGAAATAAGACGGTATTATTGCGAACATTTCTCGCGTGTGCTATAAATAACCGAACAGAATAATATAAACAAAAACGAAACAAGTCTCGCGAATATATTCGTTTCATCATCGCATACTCAATATACGCAGGTTTAGAATTTGCATATAAATTCACCCCTTAGCGATCACGAATCCAAACCCCAAGCGCCCGTTCGTAAATGTATCCCCTTCTCGCTATAGACATTTCCATTTCGCTTCCAGACATTTTAGCAAACTTCTGTTTCGCTTTCGAGTTTGCATTTTCGTCATTCAAGCAAGCATCATCGCAAAGTACAGGCGACATTCGAGTGCTCGTATTCTGTTACTCGAAGTCATCCGCACGTAATATGCAACTAAAGCGTCGACGAAAGCTAGGGTGGGGCATTGCATGCTGTGCTTTCTCATTTTTTCCACACCACAAGCGCTGGAGGCGCCGCCTTTGTCATCTTCGGTTGTATACACGGCGCCTGTGTACGTTTTACAGTATCAGGGTGTTCCCAGAAGCCTTCATTTCGCTTCTATGGTAAAGATGTGCTTCGAGGGCTTTCTAGCTCCGTTTGTGGCCCTACAACTCGACGACGGTTTGGTTTAAACGTTTCTGGCGTGAATTATATACCCAATCGTAGAAAGCGTTGACGTCAGATGAAAAAAAAAAGACAAAACAAAGAAACATAACAGGAAACCTTCAAGTACTTGTTGTTTAGGAGATATAATTCCTATTTGCTACAGTGTTATGCCGTACCCATGGTGTTGCGGTGCGCCCGTGCGATGGAACTGATCCGATGCTAGCACATTGGTGGTTGTATGAAAATTTTGTTTGCCGACGCGAACTGTCTTCACAGAGAAAGTCAGTCAAGGCCTTACTGAACTTTTTGCATGGCAGTGGCCTATTGAATAGGCTATAGCACCCTGCCCTCTTTTTCTTTTTCTTTTTTCTTCGCGCGTCTACTCTCCTCTTCACTTTCCTTTTCCATCTTTCTTTTCCCTTTCCCCCCTCCCCCTTAGTGCAGGGTAGCAAACCGGATGCTACACTTCTGGTTAACCTCCCTGCCTTTCTCTCTTTTTATTCTCTCTCTCTCTCTGTTTGCCGAAGCGATGAATGTCATTGCTTGACTTTGTTTGTTGTTCTCAAAGGGTATGTATGTATGTATGTATGTATGTATGTATGTATGTATGTATGTATGTATGTATGTATGTATGTATGTATGTATGTATGTATGTATGTATGTATGCAGGGCTGGGCAGTATAGAAGATACATGTATCTTAGATACTATCTTAGATACTCGTTGGGTATCTTGTATCTGTATCGCGATACGTCTCGCAAAACGAGTATCTGTATCTGTATTTCCGATACATTCAATAATGTATCATGTATCTTAAAATACAAGATACTGCTTCAGAAACGCCGCTCTGTAAAACAACAAACGTTGGCTGAACTCTGCTTCTCACGATGACACTGCTGCCACTAAGCAACCTCAATAAAGGTGACGACAGTGACATTCCTTTGTCTTTACACCAGAGTGCTCCAGTGAGCATAGGAAATAAGGTGTATATGCGTCTCTATTGGTGGAACAGAGTCACGTGACGGCGCTTTAGCCATCTCGACAGAAACAGGCGTGCGAACGTCCACGTGCAGCCCACCTTTTGTTTCTCTATGTTTTCTTTCTTTTTAGTTGTGTCGGTGCCATGAACCTTGTTTTTAGCCACGGTACTGTGCTCCTATAACCCCATGCGTGTGGCGTGTTTCGCTCAAATTCAGATGTGGCTATAGTGTTATCGAAGTTTGTCTTGCGTGGTGCTTCGTTGCAAAGTCTCAAGAATGCAAGAATGGGGTTGCTTTGCGTCTCGCTGCTTTCACTCCGAGATTTGACAGATCTCGTGATTGTAAGCTTGACTTGCACTATCAGATTGACTTAGTATATGCAAATTAGATTCTCACAACCGTCGCAATGCCGGTGTCGATGCTATATACAATAGAACAAATATTAACATAACAGATGATATTTGGCGTTCTGTATCTTTGTTCTTCGTGCTGAATTATGCAAGAAGTTTTTTTTAATGATAGCTTGATTGTAGCACAAGTGCTCTCTTTGCGGTCTTCCATTTGCATCCCGTTTTTTTCCCCGTTTGTTAACTGTAATATGTATTTTTAACATCCTCATCTGTTCCTTTTTTTGTAGTCCTTCTCTTATTTTTCTTATTTTTCATTGTCGGCGTCATTGCTACTATTTACATATCTACATTCCATCTGAGTTTACTGTTCAGGCGATGTTGAGGTCAGAAAGGTAAAATAATCTGAGCGTGCTTAGTGCTTACAGGAACAAAAATTCTGCTTACTATTCAATCAAATATCGAAATTGAGTTTACACTATAATAATGGTAATTATACTAGCAAATCTTAAAGACGTTAGGAAGGAGATTTGAGAAACGTAATACCAAGTACTCCGGTTTTCTCATGGGCGTCCCTAGGAGCCCTTTAGAGGTATTTTCCGTGGGCACTGAGTTTTCTATTGTCTGACATTAACACCTAAGTTGACGATACACCATGCTCTATATTTGTAGCTTTTAGGGGTGTCGCCTGTATCGTGTTTGTAAAGGGTGTCACATAACTGGAACTAGAGCTGTGCGCCGCCGCCGCTGCCTGTTTTTGCTCACGCCGATGGCGCCACCGCCGAAATTTTCAGAGTGACCGCGCCGCCGCCGCGCAATATCTTCGGCGCGCCGCCGGTAGCCTTTCGTTTTAACCCGAACGGGGAACCGGGGCATAAAATACATCACTTCACTTGGCAAGCTTTTTTTGAAGTGTCGGTGTAATGGAGTCTCCATTCAGTTGCCGCTGATTGGAGGAAGCTCGGACAGCAGCGTGCCCCCTCTTTCCGATTCTTCCTCTTCAACGTCAATATTACGTCATGAAGTTTTCACAACTCTTGACTCAAATTAGAGGAACGGAATGTGCTTCAACCATAGAGGGAAAATATAGTCGGGAGCATGCCTAGCATCCATAAGTTAACCTCCTCCGAAGCCACTACCACTTTGGGCTCGTGTCACAATTCTCATCATGCTCTTGTTTGTTTTCCTTTTTCATGGTGAGCTCATATGTAAATAAAAGAAAATTCACGAGCGAACGGCTCACGTCTACAGACCAACCTCCTCCGACGCCCCTCCCCCCTCGTGCTCCAAGCTCTGGTGAAAGTTTCCAGCATGCTCCTGTTTCATTTTTTTTATGGCTGGGGAGTTATTCTCGATGTGTCCCCCCTAGGGAACTGTCCATTTCGGCCGCAGCTCATTGGCTGGAGTTCAGTGACCAGTGCACTCCTGCTTCCGGATCAACTTCCGGAACGTCATTTTGATGCCGCAAAGCTTTCACAACTCTCGACACTAATGAGAGGGACGAAATGCGCTTCAACGCAACGAACGAAGCGCCTAGACATCCGCATTTGGGCGTACATCTCGGAGGCTGTGCATAAATTCTGATTGGGTAAGCTATTGAATTAGGTTTAATGCGACCGCCCGTCTAACGCACCTGCGAAGGTCGGCACGCATTCTTTGCATGGTTCTCAAACATCTGGGACACATCCATAAGCAAGTTCAGGCTTGACAAACAAGTTCCTGTACCTGTAAATTTCGTCCACTTTCTTCTAACGCTGGGAAAATGTGCTGACGGGTTCGGTGAATTGACGTGGTATATATATATATATATATATATATATATATATATATATATATATATATATATATATATATGGGGTTCAACGTCCCAAAACCGCGGTATGATTGAGGGGGCGCCGTAGTAGGGGGCTTCGGAAATTTTGACCATCTGGTGTTCTTTAACGTGCGCTGACATCGCACAGTTCACGGGCCTCTGCCATTTCGCCTCCATCGAATTGCGACTGCCGCGGCCGGGATCGAAGCGGCGACCTTCGAGTCAGCAGTCGTCGAGCACCCTAACCGCTACACCACCGTGGTGGACGCATCGACGTGGTCAAGAGCAAACATCACGGCCAACCGCTTTTTCGAGTAACTGAATGCGCTCTGCCGAAATTGACTGTGAACATCTTCTTCAGATGGTCACATGGAGAATAGCTCCCCGGAAGTTGTCGTGTATGTATTTCTTTCCTCCAGAAGTCTCAAGAGTATTGCCTGACCTCAACGCTGCGGCGTCCTACAACCTTAAAGGGAGACGATCCAACTCGCTGGATAGCATATTCGTGGAGTCTCGGGGCTACTACATTGTACATAGATAAATCAAATAGATAAGTAATATATATCGATGGTTTAATGCACTTTTTTTCCTTACTCTTTTTACTCGAGTAAGTCGACAAACAAATAAAGAAGTAAAGGCAATGAAACACTTACAATAACCGATAGCTGAGCTAATTGGTAGGTATTCATGTTAAAAAGACACGGCGTGAAAACACAAGGGTGAAGTCAAGAGAGGGACCAGTTATATCTCGAGTTGACCATCACGCGCACCTGACTGAACGGTATCGCCTGTTGCCAGGGAATGCGCACATAAGTGTTTTAAGTGCGGAGCAGTTTAAGGGCCCGGGCTGTCGTATGCAGTCACCGTATGCTGTCATCGTATGCTGTCGTAGCTTCACGTAACGCAGGAAAAACCACAAATAGTATAGCCATCTGTCGCATATTGAGCACCCGCTCGCGCCACGGAGAAGTCTTCTTCCTCTAGTTCTTCGAGCACATTCGATTTTTTTACATCCACCGATTTCTATAAAACTTTCAGCACATGTTCTCTTCGGCACCATGACGGTATGTGCCAAATTATACAGCCGTAACTCTCTTAGGTTTTTAGAAAACGAATTTCAAAAATTGGTACCCGATTCCGAAAGACGCCTGTAAACGCGGGCCACCCTGGTATGTGACGTAACCTGCCTACCCCGTGTCGCCCGGTGGATGCAGCGCGCGCTTTCTTCTACGAGGCGACCAAGACGCAAGCATATTTGTTGGGTTTTGTTAGCTGCATAACGTGTTAGCCGTCGTTGACATCAAGTCTTACAGTAAGTCCTCACAATACTGAGCAACGACGAGATCAGTGCGGGGCACGGCAGCTGCTTGACGCGCCGGCGGGTCGAAATCAACAGGCAATGCTTCCACGCTGAGATAGTAGCTGCACTCATCGCTGAACTCATCACTGGTAAGTTCAGCCGGGCTGGCACAACTTGATTGAGCTTCGGATGACATCGCCAGCTTGCTTTTCGCGTGATGGAAGAAGCACGTGTGTTTCGACCCTGGCCAGCCGTGGCGGCATGTAGCGGATTTCGTGACGTCATCGGATACCCTGCACGGAGCAGCTCCCTGTTTCGGTTTTGACTCATTGTTTATTGCTTATTTAAAATTATTGACGAGTCTCTCAGTAAAACGAACCACCCTAGCTAATACAGGACTGTTAATACTATTTGAAAACGGCATTGTCTCAATATGGTCGAAAATACACCGGAGTTCCCCTTTAAGTACGGAGCAGTTTAGGGGCCCGGGTTGTCGTATCTGTCGTCGCTTGGCATAACGCAGGCAAAGCCAGGTATAAAAATAGAAGAAAAGGAATCAAGCAAAAAATAGAAAGAGAGAGAAAGAAAAGAAAAAATAGGAAGACTAGAAAGAGCAAGAAAGAGAAATAAATAAATAAAGAGAGAGGAAGAAATCAGTAAACATTGAAAAAAAAAAAAGGAAACAGATAAAAAAGAAAGAAAGGGAAGCGGAAAGAAAGGAAAAAAAAAAACCGAAGAGAAACAAAGAAGGCTGGCCAACTCCGCGCTTCCTTCAGGATTGGCACCACTGGTGCAAATGGGCTAATTTTTTTTTTTGTCTATCCTTCTTTTCCGCCGCTGTACAATTTTTCAGGTGGCGGAGTTTGCGGTGTCTGGACTACTTTTTTGCGTTCGTGTTTCCACACCCTGTCTTTATAACGGCCCCAGTACAGCCTCTGAAAATACGATATCGAGCGCGGTATTCTCCCTTGGCATTACGCCAGAACGGTGATTCACGTGACATGATTAGAGCAAATACTTTCTATTGGTCCATATACGAGAAATATCGGTTGTGAATTGTCTCCTACCCTGCTTTGCCATGCATTTGCCCACCCGTTCTTCCTCACCTCGCGTGATTACCGTGCGCGATGAACATATTTTGCACTGTTTTGTGAGTTTCCGATTACGCAAGGCTAAATAACAGAGTGCAGCCAACAAGCTCGAAATTCTGATTGGCTCAACGCTTAGTGTTCCCATTGTACACGTGCTTTATGAAGAAATAAGTGTCGACGAGATATGGAATGGAACGAATGGAAGACGAACCGGATTATTTGATTCTTCCAACGGACGGACTCTACAGTGAAGACGATGCAGCTCTCCAAAAAATAGGCCAACCCGCTTCCACGGTTACTGTATATTTTTTTATTGCAATAACAATTATATGAAACTCTGTTCAGGTTTTCATTGTCGCTGTCATGTTCCGTATAAAGCCCAAATCGGTAACTTTTGTTCACGCATTACATGCTGTACCCGCTAGTAAAAGCTCGCGAGCACTAGCGAGGAACACGGCTGGAGCATAGATGAAACAAGCTGCCCATCTCCATCGTACGTAGGGCACATGCGATTACATCACAACGCGTGCGAGGCCTGCCATCGGTTACTCCTCAACAAGAAAGGAAGCCTTATCCTTCTTTCGCTGGGCGAAGGAGCATGAAGAGACGTCGGGGGGCTGCGTGGCTCGATATCCGCAGCTGTGAACTTGGACTATAATGGCGCGGTCGCGAGCGCTATCTCGGCAGGCGTCAGCAAACGCGTCTTGTATACCCTTCTACGCGCTATCATCTCACCACGTCGTGCTGTGACCACTGATACGACAGACTGCATGAGAACTGCTTTTTCCCGGGAGCGTCCGTATTCCCATTCACCAGTGTTTTGCAGTTTCGCGAGATCGGATGAAAAAGAGTTAGCGGCTAGCCTTAGTTTGTTATAACATTACGACATGTTGCTGTCGCATTTACTGCTTCGCCCTTTCGGGGAAACAGTTTTTTTTTTTCAAAATTAAAGAGACAAACTTCTATCCCCACAAACTCTTGAATCATGAATCTACCCCCCCCCCCCCCCCCCCACCACGCACACACACACACCACGCGCCGCGCCGCCGCCGATCCGATGAACCCCGCGCCGTTGACGCGCCGCCGCCGGAGGTGGAAACACCGGCGCGCCACCGCCGACGATTTTGGGTCCGGCGCATAGGTCTAACTGGAACCAAATAATTGTAAAGAAGTGCCTAACCTCAACTTAATAAAACCAACGATCGGGTTTACCGCCATGTTGCTCTCATTAGGGTATTTTTATATGGCACTTAATTTCTTAACTAATATGAATGATTTAACCATTCTGCTATTCACTTTGGGGCCATGTGCGTTTCGTTACGTTTTAGAGGGCATTCTAAAACTACAGATCTGATTTTTTTTTTTTTTGTGTGGAAAGGTACACGCTACGTAGGAATTTTTCCGGCGTTTAAAGAAAGCCGGAGAAACATGACCACACTGCTGCTCTCCTATTCTATTGTACTGCAGCGCTCTCAGACGGGCTTCCAGCAAAACAATCGGCAAGTGGACCACGACGAAAAGAGCGGCCGCGGCTTAGGCATCGGCTCCACAGAACTTCAACATTTCTGACCGCCGCACACGGCAAAGAAACACCATCGTTCCTGAGAAGCGACAGGCTGACGCTGCGCGCGCCGGTTGTTTCGCTCGAAGCACGTGTAAGAGCGCTGCAGTATGATAGCGCATGAGCGCAGTCAAGTGGTTTTATTTGATATTTCACGTGCCAGAAAATATTCACCACGCAGCATGGACGCCGCCAAAAAATAATTGCCTTGGTTGTTTTTAAATGCGTTCTACGATGTGACGAAGTGCACTCTGCTCAAAAAGTAAATATTAAAAATGTCGCATAATTGACCATAGTTGATCAACCAACAATGTGCAATGTAAAAAATACCATAACGAGGGCCAACATGACGGTAAACCATATGCAATTTTTTTCATTCAGTCGCGGTTAAACACTTGCTTTTTTTTAAATAATTGGTTGTACTTATGTGAAACCGCCTGTATACCTATCCACTGTCATTTTTTATTGCGGAACTGCCTTGTTATTTGACTTAGATATATTCGCTTTCCTTTTAGGGGCGAAGCTCCTAAGGGTGTGGTTCTGTCCCTCCTCTGTAGTTGTAGTAGTAGTAGTAGTAGTAGTAGTAGTAGTAGTAGGTAGGTAGGTAGGTAGGTAGGTAGGTAGGTAGGTAGATAGATAGCCACGCATAGTGGAATGTACCCACCTCACGTGATAAAGATGACGATGGCGCAGTATAGTGGAATGTACCCACTACACGTGATAACGATGAAGTATAAGCGCGTTCCGGTATAGTGGAATGTACCCACTACACGTGATAACGATGAAGTATAAGCGCGTTCCAGTATAGTGGAATGTACCCACTACACGTGATAACGATGAAGTATAAGCGCGTTCCAGTATAGTGGAATGTGCTCACTACACGTGATAACAATGACAATGACGCTGATGACCATGAAGTATAAGCGCGTTCCAGACCACACATTCTCTTTCTGCCATGAATGAAAAACGATCGAGCTTCGCCCACTCATCATCATTCACTTCGTGGATATGGCGGGATTTTTTTTTAGGTCCCTGTAAAGTCTTTTCTTTTTTTGTGCGTGTGTTACAAAATACAAGGTAAGCAAGCTAGAAGTTGCAATAGTGTGAATAGCAGTGATATCCTGCGACGCTTTTTCCCGCGTACAGTGCATCTTGGAAGCTTCTGGGCGGCACAAGTTCTCAGAGACGAAATGGTAAAAGACTACACGTTAGTGAATATGTTGCTAACGAACATTTTAGGCAAGCTGATAGGTAGGATATGACAAATCACTGCAGTTTTATGTCCTCAGTGAACTGTGATCGCTGACTCGATAGTTATCGTTTTCACATGCTGATTCACAAAAAATATCGCTACCAGCGTTATTGTTGCTCTACGGCTGTCAGGTGATGCAGTACTACGAAAGAGGTTATATTGCCACGCGCGTTTCTTTCACTGTATTCGATTTCCGCCCACAAAGACTATCAGCAGTACTCGGCGCAGACCGCGCCTTATTGTCCCAGAAGCTTCTCGCTTGTAGTAGATCATTCTGTTAAGATTGCACGCAAGACGCTAACACTCAAGATTATTCCAGAGCTTCCGCGACGACTAGTGATAAGGCTAGAATGTTCGACGCGTGCGTTATAAAAGCCGGCGCGTTCCAACGATGTACAGTTGATCGACGGCCGACGCTCTGTTCGCCGCTATCAGTGCCAGCGTGTATTGCTGTAATCTGACCTTCCCTTTACCGGCCACAAGTTCGGCCAATAAACAGTTTCATCTTAGACATACCGACTCCTGCTTTGGTCAACGTCACGACCACGTGACATCTGGTGGAGGTGCTGCTTCGTCCATGCTCCGGACGCCCCCGCGAGGCGCTGACCCAAGCCCAAGCCGCGAAGAAGACGACGTAAAGGATAACCCTGTTCGTCGCACCAGCCGCAGGCAGCTGGGACTACAGCCAGAGCACGGGCTCCTGCCGGAAAGCACCAGGACAACCAAGACATTGACCTCGACCGCAGGCACGATGACAACACCTGCGCAGCCTACACCCTTCCTGCTTCAGCAGCCCAGGGAGCCGCCGAAATTCCGGGGGTCATCGTGCGAGGACCCGGAAAGCTGGCTCGATGAATATGACCGGGTTGCCGTCTTCAACCATTGGAGCAATGAAGACAAGCTGAGGCACGCGTACTTCGCCTTAGAAGACGCAGGTAGAACGTGGTTCGAGAACCAAGAGTCGACCCTAACATCATGGGACGTTTTTCGAACCAAGTTCCTGGCTATCTTCGGTAGCGTCGTCCGCAAAGAGAGAGCCGAAAATCTTCTTGAAACCCGCGTCCAGCTCCCCAACGAAAGTGTCATGCTCTTCACGGAAGAAATGACTAAACTTTTCCGCCACGCAGACCCCGAAATGCCAGAAGACAAGAAAGTTCGGCTCCTCATGCGAGGAGTTAAACAGGAACTTTTTGCGGGACTGATGCCGAACCCTCCGAACAGTGTTCACGAATTTGTCTCGGAAGCCACGACAATCGAGAAGACCCTGGACATGCGCAACCGGCAGTACAATCGCCGTTCGACGCCACAGTTCACCGATATCCAAGGGCTCTGCTCCGCCGACCTGCGCGAAATGATCAGAGCGATCGTGCAGGAAGAGCTGCGAAAATTCTTGCCTCCATCGCAGCCTCAAGTGGATTCCATTGCCGACGTCGTGCGCCATGAGATCCAGCAAACCCTGGGCGTTCCTCACCAAGCAGAGCCACAGCCACAGGCTATGAGCTACGCTGCTGCTGTCCGCCGTCCCGCTACCCCTCCCCGCCCTCGTCAAGACGCCACTCCACCGCAGTTCCGTCGTCAGACACCACCGCCGCCACCATCGACGTCATACCGCCCGCCAACTGGCCAGCGCTACGCGCCAAGGAAAACCGACGTTTGGCGCGCACCTGACAACCGCCCGCTCTGCTACCACTGCGGGGAGGCCGGCCACACCTACCGCCGCTGCCAGTACCGACAGATGGGGCTGCGTGGTTTCGCCGTCAACGCGCCGCGTCCACAGCCAGGTGAACGACCTCGCGACATCGACGACTACCTCACCGGAGCACAGTGGCAAGAGCGCCGACCTTCCCGCTCGCCGTCGCCCGGCCGTTACATGTCACCGCACCGCCGGCAGTACACTGGCCCAAACCGGGGCCGGTCGCCAGCCTGTATCCGGGAAACTAAGGGCAGCAACCGATGGAGGTGCGGTTGCTGTACGACGAAATGCCGAAGATCCTCCGCGGCCGCCGACGACGACAACGCGACGAGACCTGCAGGACACGACGCGAGGCGGACGAGCCCCTGCCGACGAAACCTCGCGGATCGAAGAAAACCTGACGACGCAGCATGGAAGCACCGCAACAACTCGACGCAGCCGTGATCCGACGCCGCGACCTAACCGCAACGCAAGGCGACGTACTAGCGACCTCGACGTTCTCATCGACGGCCACAAAGTCACCGCTCTCGTCGACACTGGGGCCGACTATTCCGTCGTCAGTGGGCCATTCGCCACCAAGCTGAAGAAAGTAAAGACCGCTTGGAGTGGACCCGAAATCCGGACAGCTGGAGGCCACCTGATAACGCCGATTGGAGTCTGCACGGCGAGAGTCACCATCAATAACCGGACTTATCCTGCGAGCTTTGTAATCCTACAAAACTGCTCCAGGGATGTGATACTTGGACAGTACTTCCTAAGTGACCACGGCGCCGTCATCGACCTGAGGTCTGAGTCGATAACACTAACCTCAGACAAAGCGCTCCCGCGCGACGCAACGCCAGGGAATCATGCATTGAATGTGATAGAAGAGCAGGTGACCGTTCCGCCGCGCTCCAGCGTCATTATTTCCGTCGGCACCGAGAAACCTGCGAACCTTGAAGGTGTCATCGAGGGCGATCAGCGCCTACTCCTGAACCGTCAAATTTGCGTCGCAAGAGGCGTCGCCGAATTGCGTGACGGCAAAGCAAAGGTACTGCTCACAAACTTCAGCCACGAATATAGGCACCTTAACATTGGCACGACGGTTGCCTACATCGAGAAATTCGTGGACACCAGCAATGCTTTCGCCCTCTCCGATGCTACCGAACCTGCTTCGACGAATCGAGGTCCCGGAATAGATTTCGACGTCAACCCGAGTCTCCCGAAGCACAAGCAAGACCAGCTCAAAAGTCTGCTCCTGCAATTTAAGGACTGCTTCTCGTCGTCGTCAAGAATTCGACAGACCCCAGTCGCGAAACATCGTATCATAACAGAAGAAAGTGCCCGACCAATCCGTCAGAGCCCGTATCGAGTTTCTACGCGAGAACGGGAAGCCGTAAAGAAACAAGCCGATGAAATGCTTCGCGACGACATAATCCAGCCGTCCAAGAGTCCCTGGGCGTCCCCCGTGGTGTTGGTGAAGAAGAAGGACGGAACCCTACGTTTCTGCGTCGACTATCGTCGCCTGAACAAGATCACGAAGAAGGACGTGTATCCCCTCCCACGTATAGACGACGCCCTGGATCGACTCCACAACGCGAAGTACTTTTCCTCGATGGACCTGAAGACAGGCTACTGGCAGATCGAAGTCGACGAGAGAGACCGAGAAAAGACGGCCTTTATAACACCAGACGGCCTGTTCGAGTTCAAGGTCATGCCTTTCGGTCTTTGCTCGGCCCCCGCGACCTTCCAACGCGTTATGGATACTGTACTGGCCGGGTTGAAGTGGCAGACTTGCCTTGTGTACTTGGACGACGTCGTTGTGTTTTCCGCAAACTTCGACGAACACCTCCGACGCCTTGAAGCTGTACTTCAAGCAATCAAGACCTCCGGACTCACACTCAAGCCAGAAAAGTGCCGCTTCGCGTACGAAGAACTTTTGTTCTTGGGCCACGTGATAAGTAAGTCCGGAGTACGCCCTGACCCGCAGAAGACAACCGCCATCGCTGCATTCCCGCCACCCGCCGACAAGAAGGCCGTGCGTCGATTTCTTGGCCTGTGCGCCTATTACAGGCGATTTGTCAAAAACTTCGCCCGCATCGCCGAGCCACTCACTAACCTCACCAGGGCCGACGTCGAGTTTAAGTGGGAAACGCCTCAGGAGGAAGCATTTCAAGACCTAAAACGACGCCTGCAAACGCCCCCGTTACTTGCGCATTTCGACGACCACGCCGAAACAGAAGTGCACACCGACGCAAGCAGCGTGGGACTCGGCGCCGTCCTTGTGCAGAAGACGGACGGACTGGAAAGGGTTATCAGTTATGCTAACCAGTCGCTATCCAAGGCAGAGGCCAACTACTCCACAACAGAAAAGGAGTGCCTTGCCATCATCTGGGCTACATCAAAGTTTCGCCCCTACCTTTACGGCAGGCCCTTCAAAGTTGTGAGCGACCACCACGCTTTGTGTTGGCTAGCTAACTTGAAAGACCCTTCGGGTCACCTCGCACGGTGGAGCCTGAGACTTCAAGAATTCGACATTACCGTCGTTTACAAGTCCGGAAGAAAACATTCTGACGCCTACTGCCTGTCTCGTGCCCCCCGTCGACCCACCGCCGCTGGACGACCAGGACGATGACGGCTTCCTGGGAACCATAAGTGCCGACGACTTCGCCGAGCGACAGCGCGCCGATCCGGAACTCAAGGGCCTTATGGAATACCTCGAGGGCAAAGCCACTGTGGCTCCAAAGGTATTCAGACGACGACTGGAGTCGTTTTTCATGCGCAACGGCGTTCTTCTAAAGAAAAACTTCTCGCCACTTCGGGCCGACTCCCTCCTCGTAGTACCTTCGGCATTACGTCCAGAAGTTCTGCATGCTTTGCATGACGACCAGACGGCTGGACACCTTGGATTTTCCCGTACGCTGGCACGGATACAAGAAAAGTACTACTGGCCTCGCCTCACTGCCGACGTCACCCACTACGTGAGGACTTGCCGAGATTGTCAGCGACGGAAGACACCACCGACTAGGCCAGCCGGACTTCTGCAGCCCATCGTGCCACCTCGCCGGCCGTTCCAGCAAATCGGTATGGACTTACCGGGGCCGTTTCCGACGTCGAATTCCGGAAACAAATGGATCGTCGTAGCTACTGACTACCTCACCCGCTACGCCGAGACAAGGGCCCTGCCCAAGGGCAGTGCCGCCGAGGTAGCAAAGTTCTTCGTCGAGAACATCGTACTGCGTCATGGCGCCCCAGAGGTCCTCATTACCGACAGAGGTACGGCCTTTACTGCGGACCTAACTCAGGCGATCCTGAGGTACAGCCAAACAAGTCACCGCCGGACCACCGCCTACCACCCACAGACCAACGGCCTGACCGAGCGTCTAAATAAGACCATCGCCGACATGCTGGCCATGTACGTCGACGTCGAACACAAGACGTGGGACGCCATCCTTCCGTACGTGACCTTCGCATACAACACGGCCGTGCAAGAAACGACGCAGATGACGCCATACACGTTGGTCTACGGACGGAGCCCGGCAACGACGCTCGACGGCATGTTACCAAACGTGACCGACGAGGAAAACATCGACGTAACCGCCTACCTACCGCGCGCCGAAGAAGCACGACAGCTCGCCCGCCTGCAGATCAAAAATCAGCAGACGACTGACAGCCGCCGCTACAATCTTCGACGACGGTTCGTGGAATACCAGCCCGGCGACCGCGTTTGGGTGTGGACGCCGATACGACGACGTGGACTCAGTGAAAAACTTCTGCGACGATACTTCGGACCGTATAGGGTGCTTCGACGTCTCGGCACACTCGATTACGAGGTTGTCCCCGACGGCATTTCGAACTCTTAACGGCGCCGTGCGCGACCTGAAGTCGTCCATGTCGTGCGCCTCAAGCCGTTTTACGCGCGGTAGTGAACCTGAGGACTGTACTTCTTTTTTCTTTCATTGGACTTTCTTGCTTGTGCGTATTGTTTATTGAACTTTCTTGATTTGTTGTCGTTATTTATTGTTACATGTATTTTTACCATGCGTTCTGTTCTCAGCATCGGGACGATGCCTTTTCAGAGGGGGGCATTGCCACGCGCGTTTCTTTCACTGTATTCGATTTCCGCCCACAAAGACTATCAGCAGTACTCGGCGCAGACCGCGCCTTATTGTTCCAGAAGCTTCTCGCTTGTAGTAGATCATTCTGTTAAAATTGCACGCAAGACGCTAACACTCAAGATTATTCCAGAGCTTCCGCTACGACTAGTGATAAGGCTAGAATGTTCGACGCGTGCGTTATAAAAGCCGGCGCGTTCCAACGATGTACAGTTGATCGACGGCCGACGCTCTGTTCGCCGCTATCAGTGCCAGCGTGTATTGCTGTAATCTGACCTTCCCTTTACCGGCCACAAGTTCGCCCAATAAACAGTTTCATCTTAGACATACCGACTCCCTGCTTTGGTCAACGTCACGACCACGTGACAATATGCTTACGGACAAGATAAGAGTCTGCACCGGTATTTGTGCCGTCTTGTGGAGGCTTCTTATTGAAGTTCTTGCAATTAGACGGCAATCCGCTGGCTGGTCGCCAAGTAGAGCAGCGACAGCCATAAACTACTGATACCGCAGCTTATGAAGAGCTGTCAAGTAAACAAATGCCAATAACTTGTTTCGAAATGAAACTAATATG
>JALIZH010016959.1:0-15313 GCA_030522465.1 Rhipicephalus appendiculatus
TGATCAGAATCGTGCTTCTCCTTAAGTTTACTCATGTGTGCGGCATACCATACCTGCTGGCACGTTGCGCATAAGGGAGGGACAGATGAAACCCAGAGGGGGCAGCCAAAAAAGAGGGTGATTTTCAGTCCTTTACTTTTGTCGCTTGGGCTGTGCGTGCAATGTTTTGCAATTCTGTAATGCTACTAACTCACTCAAACCATTAACACATACGTGCAGCATATATAACAATACACGTGCAACTCCTCCTACTTTCTCCTTTGCGCAACCCAAATGCACTTTCTTTTTTATTTTGTTCAGGTGATATGCTTTTTAATGGTTCAACAGGCATCTGTGGCAGAGTTTGAAAAAGAGAAGCCTTTGACCACAATATCACACGTAATTGCAATTTTTTTAAAAATATCAGTTTTTTTTTGCGTGGGTGCAAAACACGAAATTGATAGTGATAACAACTTTTTTCAATGTAGGGGCATTGTTCGAGCTTCCTCTGAGCATGTGCTGTAGAACACAGCTTGTGAAGGCGTACACGACCATGTACCTAAACGAAAGGTCATGTTAAAGAAAAAAATTAAAAAGAAGACCAAATCAAGCATTGTACAAAAATTGATGTGCATAAGGAGTTGTAGGAGAAAAACGTGAGCCATTCTAAAAGAATGCATACTTTATTGCTTTCATACCTTCAAAGCAAAAGGCATCAAAGTTGCGTGATAGACATCAATACACATAAGTTTATTGATTTGTTTTTCAATAGTGGTTCAGGGATTGCCTAGCTGATAGAAGGCCACCGGTATTCAAAGCGTTTCTCCTTGCTTATACCTGTGGTCAGCAAAACTTTACAGAAGCAGGTGGTCAGGACCTGCAGTAAAACCTTCTCTTGATTCACGCACAATCATGTTTCTTCAGACAATATATCAGTTGCTGATTCCGCAATCTTCTCGCTGGACAGTGGATCCTAAAAGAAGAGTACAGTTGTTTTACACTTTGGCAACAGTTACTGCCACATTGCGCACAACTGCTGATAACATGCAATGTAAGACATATACTAACCCCCCCCCCCACCAAAGAAAAAAAAAAAGAAAACAAGGGGGGTGTCACTTGACCAATACATAAGCGCTCCTAAAATCTAATATCCTGTGCAACACGTTTATCCGAAAAAACAAAAATTCTGAACTGAAAAAGTACGTTAATCCCACATGTAATTTGCTTCTCTTTAGCACAAGAGTCAGCAAACTATAATGTAAGAGACAGTTTCGTCGCAGAAACACGGCACCAGGTGATTAGAAACAGAAATTGTAAAATCAACATTTTTTCGTAATAGTATCTGAAGTTTCACGTCCCAAAACCACGATTTGATTATGCGAGGCGCCGTAGTGGAGGGCTCCGGAAATTTTGACCATCTAGTGTTCTTTAACGTGCCCTCATATCGCGGAGTACACGGGCCTCTACCATTTCGTCGCCATGAAAATGTGACCGCTGCGGCCGGAATCGAACCCGCGACCTTCGGGTCAGCAGCGTAGCACAATACCCACTGCTCCACCACGGCGAATCAAGGTTTTTCAGTGATCATACATAGCATTTCACGTGGAGATTTAATATGTTCGTACCTAATTGTTTTCCTCAAGGGAGTATATTCCACGTGGCAGTTCATATTCTGGGCTGCACGGAACGTAAGTCATATCGGCGTCAGGGAAGTTTCCAGCTGCCTGGAGATCCTCGCAGCATGCCTTGGGAAGGATGTATGCTGTAAACAGTTTCCACGCAAGACAATGAATATGGCAAAAAAATAAAAAAATACATTTGTGCTGTTTACGTACCTTCAAACATTCCGGCTATGACAGTTACATAACATGTATACCGATTCAGCTTTTCTAACCACGATGGCCCGTTGCTTTCACCATAGAACAGAACTAGAACAACAACAAAAATTACCCTATTGTAAGAGAACAGATTCACATCGCCACAGAACCAAGAACATCGAAAGACATACCAACCACAGCAATCATGTCCCCCCTTCGGACTCCTACTTTGCACGATTGCTGGCATTCATGCTATCTGAAATATAGTTAAGCCACAGCGTATCGTTTTTCGCGTAACATATCCTTTGCAGCTGCCCCGTTTAGATAGCGACGCAGTTCGACGTATAGTCGAGCGCCGCAGAGCAAGTACTGCGGATAACAATTAATTGCGTCAAAGACTGACAATTTATTTTTTTCTGACACAACCCACCTCTTGCAGTAGCGGAAGCGTGGGCATGAATTCAAGTCATCTTAATTTTGAACGCCCGTACAATGTGATCTGTATGAGTGCTACTATAGAACGAAGATGACTACGGTATATATTTGTGGTAAGGTTTCAAGTCAAGATCAACGCACAGAAAAAAGTTTGACGGAAGCCCGTCTGGTGGGGATGATACATGGTGAAGGCAGAAAACCCGAAACATTGAGCCGACCAAAGCAAAATTGAACACGCACACTCACGCGCGCGCGCATGCTCGCACGCACAGAGAGAGAGAGAACACGCACACACATGCACACCAACACAAACGCGCGCGCAGACATATCCACACACGTACACACACACAGGAATGCCCGCGCGCATATGCACACACTCAGACGCACTCACTCTCACACACATACACGCACATACACACACACGCACGCACACACAAACGGGCGCTCACACATATACACACACACGCACGCGAAAACACTCATTCACTTCCCCCCCTCACCCACCCACACACACACATACACACACACAGGTATCATCTACCTGCGACCAAGTCGTGACAAAAAACCCAGAGGAGCAAGTTAGTGCACACTCAGAAATCTGGGCAGCGCTGATGTGGGGCACTTTGTTGATGCTGGCAACAATATTTCACACCGTGATTGCAGCCTTCATCGAGCAATTTCAAGGTACCAACACGATGACAGCAAGAAGGGCTAAACTTCTGTCCTTCATGCTTCTCAGATAAACTGGAAAGATAACAAATGATCTTGGTCGGATGTTTGATAATATACGCCCAAACACCCGCCTTCTAAGGACAAACGCGAACTGAATTCTGCCAATAACAATGCATTGCATAAAACATGACATCAGTTATTTTTCTGACATGGCCCACCTCTGACAGTAGCGTACGCATGAGCGTAAATTCTTGCAAGCACGTGACATAAACACACATACACAAGCAAATAATGCACTGAACAGTGAACATTACTTACATGTAGATCATATTGGCTGCTGTCTTCGGCCACCGTAACAACGGATGCAACACGTTCGATAATTGCCAGTCTCAGACAGGCGAAGAATCGGCAATGCAGCTCGTTGCAACGGACGCGCAGCGCACTGAACATGTCCCCGTTGCATTGCCTCGTGGCTGATTTGCGGCGGATCGCGCGTTTGCGAGTGTGTTTGCTTACTGTGTCACCAGGTACGCGTTACTCACGTACAAAACACCATTAGGCAACGCACATCATCAAAACGAGGAGCGTATAACCTGGTTAAATCGATGAAACAAAGAGCAACACAAGCGCGACTTCAAATGCTTCAAACACCACACCAACCGCCTCTCATTCGAATGCCCTTCCCGGCATACACCTCAAGCTGTGCAAAGCCTCAGAGAGATGACGCCGTCCTTCCCTTCGATGCGGTTGAAACTGGTTGAAACGGCGCCAGTAAGACGACACATTTGTGAGTCACGCCATCACCGCGAGCTCACACATCCCTCTATGATCTCACACTGGAGCGGCCGTCGCATGCTGTTTTGTGAACTTAGCGGCATCTTTTTTCTCCTGTGTTGGCAAATTGATGACGGTTAAGCGTGTATGGCGCAATGCTGTGACCTGACGTTTGCTGCACATTACGGCCGGTTAACTTTCGCCAGAAAAAAAGACAAAAAAAAAACTAAACAGACAAGACAACAAGAAAATTCGGATAAATTGTATTGCGAGTCTCGGAACATATTTTTCTCGCTCCACGGAATTATTCTTCGATCGCATCGTTATAATTTTTTCGGTTGTTGTGCCCATGTCTGTTCGGATTTTATGCCACTTCTTTAAATACGTGTGAAGTGGGCTCACTTTATTGAACTGTAGTTTTAATTCGTACCCCACCATCACTTGCAACAGTATCCCGCAATCTAATATCGCTGCTACTCTTATTTTCTTTTTCTGCTGTTACCTAATACCCATTCTGTTTATACATTATCCACTGTTCAACTGCTAAAGCCAACCTTGAACAAGAAAGATCACGATTTGACACATTGACCAATAAACTTCCACTCCATAGTGTAGGTCCCCTGACGGATGAGTCACTGCGCTTTTATAAGTTACAATCTAGAGGTTACAATGCCTATCGCGGTGCTTTAGCTTTTAAAATGGCATGCTTCTGTCAATGTAACCTTTATGTGCGAGGTAAATGAAGAAAACACAAAGATAAAATTGTTGTAACAGCCATGTAACCTATAAACTATAAGTTACTTGCCGTTTTATGCTGTCTTAAACGTTACCGTGATAAGAGTGTATGAACAACGAAGAAGACGAGGCGGCGGCGCAGCGGAGGGGCTCGCAAAGCGGCTGCAGCGCGGGCTCGCCGTCAAGACCCGGAGGTGAGAGCTCACGAAGCCGAAGCGAAACGGGCTCGCCGTCAAGCCGACGCAGGGCTGAGGGCCCGTGAAGCCGAAGAGAGACATCAGCGCCGGCAACAAGATCCACATGCGGCGAGGGCCCGCAAAGCGTCGGCTGCGCGGGCTGTCGCGACAGACAGAAGAAGCAGAGCGTCCGGCGGGTGGTGTTGGGATCTACGTCAACCTGCCAGACACAGCGGAGGATTTCCATTTACCGCTCACCAACCAGAGCCACAACGGAGAGCACGCCGCTGTGAAGCTCTCAAACGGAATCGTCATCATGACTATGTATCTGGCACCTAACCTGTCCAAGGGAAACATCGTCAAGTACATCGAGAAGGCGATGCTGCACTACGAAACTGAATACAAACACGACCCTTTCGTACTCGCCGGAGACTTCAACGTGGACATCATGAACGACGACTGGCTAGTCCAACACATGGTGTCCCGTTACGATCTCCAGTGCATTTCATATGACTACAAACGTCCCACCACTATCACGGGAACGTGTATAGACATTGCATTCTCGAACTTTACACCACATCCAATTCAAGATCGCTTGGCTTTATACTTTACGGACCGCTAAGTCATTATACTCAAAGGGAAACGTTACCCTGAGCTGAGTCTTATACGACTAAAATCAGGGGAACTCCTCCTTGTGGTCCGTAAAATAACAAAAAGATCTCTTGAACAAAACAACATCATCTACCCATATGTGAATAATAAGACATTGTGTACCTATATATTGTATCAATATGTACATAATAAAACATTCTGTACATACTGTATATAATCACACCACCCCCGTGTTTGTGTCACGTCTTTGCATGATCAAGTGGGCAAAATGTACGGAGGATTCACGGTTTACCACATTTAATCTCCGGAGCTTCACCCAGTCATCATCATTCACTTCGTGGATACGGCGGGACTTTTTTTTCTTGTGGTTTTTACGCAAACAAACAAACAAACAAACACAGGCACACACACACAGACACACACACACACACACACACACACACACACACACACACACACACACACACACACACACACACGCGCGCGCGCGCGCGCGCCGACAAAAACCCGCCGAGAGTGTCGATATAAGTGCTATCGCAATGAAAGCAACGTAATCGCCGGCGTAACGAAAGAGCTCATCAAAGGCCTCTTGTAAGAGTTCGTCAATCTTATTAAGGTGAAGACCACTAATAATCAGGGCAACTTAAAATGCACCGAAAACTACATATTTCGTCACAAAAAAACCGGCAGATCACACGCACCGTGGGAATCGATGTGATGCGAAGCAGCCAGCAAGGAGCAAATCATGCTGTACATAATATGCATGTCATTATTTACATGATAGGACCTGTCATTTGTGTTCGTCAACAGTCACGTCGCGCAATAGAAATTTTGGTGTATATCAATCTAGCGAACTGGACGCAAGCGCACCACGAGCGTGACATGTAAGTGGCATCGTAGATGACATGCATGCCAAGATTTACATGTTACCACCTGCAACTTATGTTCGCTTAATTTTTTACCTCGAATCACAGCGAGACGCGAGACCAATCTGCCTCCATTTCGCATGCGTTCGTATTCTCACGCTCTGCGCATCGTGCAGACGCCATCCGCGCTCCAGCGTTTAAATTGACGGACAATTTGTCAATTCCAAAGTGTGTTCCTCGAACGCCTGTGCCCACTGAGATGGGGTCGGTCAGAATGAAACGTGATGCGCGCGTCTCCCTCCTTGCATGATTAGAGACCCTGGGCAATGCGACGTTACGCAAGCAAAGCGCGAGCGCTGTAGAGTCCAACGCGACCGGCGTCCGTTTGCGCGCCCCGGCGCCCACCTGGCACTGTGCCAGGGGCGCGGCTGGAGGGACGGACGGACGGACGGGCGGACGCGAGCATGATACATTAAAGGCTTTCACCTTAAAATTTGGTGTATATCAGGCTGGCGAAACGGCCACAAGAGTGTCATGAGCGTGGCATGCAAGTCATGTTGCACATGCATGTCATGATTTGCATATTACCACTTGTCCTTTATCCTTGTCATACAATCACGTCGCTGAATACCATATTTGGTGTATATCAAGCTAGCGAAACGGCCACGGGAGTACCATGAGTGTGGCATGCAAGTCATGTTGCGCATGACATGTCATGGTTTCCATATTAAAACGTCATTTATGCCCGTCATACAGTCACGTCCCTAAATACGAAGTTTGTTGTATATCAAGCTAGCGAAACGGCCACGAGAGTGTCATGAGCGTGCCATGCAAGTCATGTTGCACATGACATGTCACGATTTTCGTATTACCACTTGGCAATTATGTTCTTCATACAGTCACGTCAGTCAATACCAAATTTGGTGTATATCAAGCTAGCGAAACGGCCGTCAGGGCGCCATGAGCGTGGCATGTAAATCATGTTGTATATGACATGCTGGTCATGATTTTCATATTACCACCTGTCATTTATGCTAGTCATACAGTCACGTACCTCAATACCAAACTTGGTGTATATCAAGCTAGCGAAACGGCCACGAGAGTGTCATGAGCGTGGCATGCAAGTCATGTTGCACATGACATGTCATGATTTCCATATTACCACTTGGCATTTATGTTCGTCATACAGTCACGTCACGCAATAACAAATTTGGTGTATATCAAGCTAGCGAAACGGCCGTCAGCGCGCCATGAGCGTGGCATGTAAATCATGTTGTACACGACATGCACGTCATTATTTGCATATTACCACTTGTCATTTATGTTCGTCATACAGTCACGTCGCTCAATCCCAAATTTGGTGTATATCAAGCTAACGAAACGGCCGCGAGCGCGCCATGAGCGTGGCATGTAAATCATACTTTTCATGACAAGTTATTTATGATTTTCATGATATGAAAAGCCATTTACGTTCGTCATACAGTCATGTTATGCCATACCAAATTTGGTATAAATCCCATTAACGATACGGCCAGGAGAGCACAATGTCGTAGGCGGCTAGATAGATAGATAGATACGCTCAAAATCGCCGAAGTTCGCTAAGAAATGCTTCTCATTTAAAACGGTTTCTATCCAACCGATCAGCCTCGCTTTTAAATTCACATAAAAATCTCGTAAAAAATCCCTCTTGGAAGCTACACATTCATCTGCAAAATCCATTTTGCACGCTTCTTCATTAGTACAGTCTTTAACGCATTTTAAGAAGAGCGTTCAGGGACTGAAGGCCTTCAGTATCCATACTAAAGGCTTTACCTTCACCAAGATGCTCCTCTGTGAGGATGTGAATTAGCGCCTGGGAATTACGTGTGCGAGAAGGGTCCGAATAACGCTATGGCGCTAAGCAATTCTGCATGTAACTCACTGCAGTAAGCTGCCAAGTCGCATTCAAACAGTCGCTCGTGTTCTTATTTTCTCTTGTGTCCCTTTTCCCATGTTTGCCTCCAATTTTGATTATCTGTTCGTGTGGTCGACCTAGTTGAAGATGCACGCATTCATCATATAACGTAAGAAAGCGTTCCACAATTTTTTTTATTTTTCTTGAAGAGATAACAAGACTATTTTTTTTATTCGACGTGCTTGTATTTACTGCCACTTAAAGATGATCGAATTTTATTTGACTAGTCTTTGGCAATATTGTTTGCTAATCTAAGAAAAATTTGGCACCGCGTTTTTCAGTTAATAAAAACGAAAACTGTCCTCCCTATAATCCATGCAATAGCAAGCCGACTTGCTTTCCTAATACTTCCTATATCTGCGCCTGCAAATGCTGTAAGTACATCACCTCTGTAATAAAAAAAAGTTACAGTTTCACCGCAAGGGTGAAGCAATGAATGCGATAGCAAAAAATTGTAATGTTATACGAAGTGAGGCTGGCAGCTAACTCTTTTTGGATCCGATCTCACGCAACTCTAGAAAACGCTTGTTTAAGAGAATTCTCTTCGCGTTGAAAGCGCAGCACGTAGAAGGGTACGCCGGCCCGGCCGCCGAGAAGGGGAGATGAGAAGGGGAGATAAAGCGCGCCCGCGGGCACGCTTGTTTAAGAGAATTCTCTTCGCGTTGAAAGCGCAGCACGTAGAAGGGTACGCCGGCCCGGCCGCCGAGAAGGGGAGATGAGAAGGGGAGATAAAGCACGCGCCCGCGCCCGCGCTCGTAAAATCGAACGTCGCCCCCCCCCCCCCCGCCCGCTGTCGGCCGCCGAGAAGGGGAGATAACGCGCGCGCCCCCGCTCGTAAAATCGAAGGTCGCTCGAGGGACCCCCCCCCTCGCGTCTTTTCACGCTCACGAACGACGGGCGGGCCCGGTTATATATATACATATACATATACGGCAAATGACGCCGACGCCGACGCGGACGCCGACGCCGACGGCGAAAACCAGCCGCGAGTGTCCATATAATTGCTATCGCAATAAAAAAAAACGTTAAAGTACGTTGAGATCAGCCAACCAAGTAAACGTTATATTTCGATAGACATTTGTTGTCGTCGCCGCAATCGGAATCAGTTTGAAAAATAAGGGTATTTGATGTGCCTATCTGAAATAGTGTTACACACCTTCTCCTTAACAAACACGTTTATGGAGCGTGCAATTCAGATAATTACAACGTCAGGAGCATCGAATTTCTGAGGGGGGCAACAAAAACTTACGTTCTACGAATTCCAACAAATGTACAATTTAACAGGATCACGGTTTCTCGCGAAAAGAGCTTGAAAATGTCACACCGGGTATTTAATACCTCGTATATCAAACACTTACTATATATACTCCGTGTCATACATCAGGTGCAACGCTACGGAGGCTAGTGAGACTTCTTGCAATAGATTCGTACGCACTAAGAAATAGTACAATAATTTTACCGTCTCTGATACGATTTTTATTCAGGTTTGGGCTGAGTAAACTTGAAGGACACTTTGTACATTCCAAAGTGTGTTCGGCGAAAGCTTGTGGCCATTCGACTGACTATGCCATGTCTTTTTTTTCTTTTACACTGTCAGTGCATGGTACACAAACGGAATGTGTGCGTGTTTTCTTTTTTTAATTTTTTTACTGCGAATCGTAGCGAGAGGCGAGACTAATCTTCCTCCGTTCGCATGCGTTCGTATTCTTTCGCGCTGTGCGCATCGTGCAAACGCCATCCATGTTCCAGCGCTTAAACTGACGGCACCTATGTAAATTCCAAAGTGTGTTCCGCGAACGCCTGTGCCCATTGAGACGGCGTCGGTCAGAATGGAACGCGATGCGTGCGTCTCCCTCCTTGCATGATTTCAAACGCTGGGCACAGCAACGTTACGCAAGCAAAGCGCGAGCGCTGTAGAGTCTGATGCGCCCGGCGTCCGCTTGCGCACCCCGGCGGCCACCCTAACTCCGTGCCAGGGCTCGGACGGACGGACGGACATGGAATGATGGACGGATGGATGGACGGACACGGACGGACACACGGATGGAGGAACGGACATGGACGGATGTGCGGACACGGACGGACGTACGGGCGGACGGATGGACAGATGGACACACGGTTAGATGGATGGACACAAGGACGGACGAACACGGACGAAGACGGACGCGGACGCAAGGACGGACACGGGCAAACACAGATGGACCGACACGGACGGACTGACAGATGGATGGATGGACGGATGGACACGGACGGTTGGACGAACGGACGGACACGGGCGAACACGCACGGATGGATGGACGGACACGAACGGACGGACGGACAGACAGACAGACACGGACGGACGGACGGGCACTGATGGACGGGCGGACGGACACGGACGGACACGGATGAACGGACGGACACGAACGAACGGACGAACACGGATGGATGGACGGAAGGACGGGCGGATGGATGGACGGAGGGACAGACGGACACGGACGTATGAGGGGCAGACGGACACGGACGCATTGATGGACGGGCGAACATGGACGGATGGAGGGACGGACGGATGGATGGATGGACGGGCAGACGGAGAGACGGACGGACACGGACCGACGGACGGACATGGACGGACGGACGGACAGACAGAGGCGGACGGACGCCGGATGGACGGACGTGAGCATGAGACACTAAAGGCTTTCGCCTTAATAAGTGAACATGCTTTGTGTCTCGAACATAAGCAAGCCCCTTTACCGGTTGTCACTAAGTTGCTCTGGATCACATAGCGTCTATTTGTTTGCGCTTCTTGGCGTTTTAACGCGATAGCGTTAAAGAGCTCGTTTCGCAGAAATTCCGGCGTCAGCGTCGGTGTCGTTGGTTGTGAGCGAAAAATCATCATCTTGTCCGTGACCGAAAAATCGAGAAAGATGCAAATAAAATAAATAATAAAAATTTTCGAGTTCGAGTGAGGATCGAACCCGGGTCGTCTGCGTAGCAAGCAGATGTTCTACCACACAGCCATGCCTCTGCTTGGATATACTGTGAAAATAACTTCCTCTGCTTGGAAATGCAGTGAAAATAACTTCCATGCTTCGCAAACACAAGCGTCCTTTATATAGGCGTCGCAATATAAGATGTAATATCCCAGCAATATTGCGTGGTACAAGCGTAAATTGCCATCGGGCGTCAGAATATGTGACCATCATAACGATTCCATAGTTTAAAGCCAGCCACCCATTACAAACGGTACACACCTTACTGCGCGTATTCCCTTAACACCACGTAGTGGGTGCATAGCAAGTTCGAAAACATTTCCCACATTAGCCGCGCATAATTTCTCCTGGTTTAAACCATACTACCCATTACATAGTATGCACTAAGTGATTGAAGTACGCAGTAGGGTCGGGATATCGCTATCCCGTTCAACTCTTAAAGGCGAAGCTTAAGGGTCCCCCCAATTTTTCTTTGTAGCCTGTCGGGGCGCATTGCGCGCGCGTTCGTGCTCGACTCGCACGAGTGTTTACAACGACGAAAGCCAAGCGTGAGACGCGCGTAGTCACACACCTTGCTGGCCGACCTTCTTGCATAGCTTCCACAGAGTTGCACCTGATGTATGTATGAAACGGAGTATAGACAACCTTCAGTATATTCTTCTGTATTGCAGGATTTCTGTATAATTTCTGATATGAGAAAACTAGAAAGTCTTGAGGGAAAATTTGTGCAATCAGCCTATGATTATTAAAGCCGGCAGCTGTCGTATTCACTTCTCTTACAAAAGGCGAAACTCGAAAAGCTACAAAATAGAAGTATGTAACAGCTGTAACGTTTCCTAATTTATTTATTTATAATAAAATCAGAAATGGCAAGGCATTCCACACAAAAGCAGCGTCTGAACGCGCCTTGCGCTCGTGGAGTTCTGAGCCAAAGATTTTATAAGTAGTGCGGACAAATTTCTTCTCAAAGCCGCATGTCAGCAAAATTGTTTACCAGTCGACACTCCAGAATGTACTTCAAAGAACGTGAGCTTCGGCATGGTGGTACCCTATATTAGCACCTGTAGCACACAAAAGTAACCCGACTCTGCAGTAGGACACAGCGCTCAGTTCCAACGAATGATTTATTTTACAGAACAAAACGTGTAAATATTGAGATCTGTCAGGAGCGCACGGAGGTGCATCTGTACGAGATAAAAACATTTAAAACATCAATGATACATGCGAAAGTTACGCATAGAAGACGAATACAACATAAAGTAAAGCGAAAAAAATTGTTTCAGGATTACAAGGCACGCTGAGATATACCTGCGCTGTGTCTGCGTCGTACTGCTGTGTTAAGTTCCTTTTGTGCGTTATAAACGTTAATACACAATTTACTAGAAAGCTCATTTATTTTTATTTACATCAGTAAGCGTTTGCGCATTAGCACATTTCCGATATTTTCATTGCATCACGCAGTTGGCTTTGAATAATGCAGTGTTTTTCTCTGTGTTCGCTTATGTTTATATGGTACGAGGGTTGTTTGGAAATTAAGGTTAAGGTTCCCAAGGCGCTGCAGTCGCGAGAAACGCGGAATCCGGCGGGCAGGGCGTTTCCTCTCTGTTTGAAGAGCAACCGACCGCATACCTCGTACTTGGGGTGATCTGATATCATGCGCCTTCCGGGCGACGGCGATAGCCGGCTAGTTTCATCTCTGCTTCAGCCGCATTTGTCACCACCACTCCCGATCTTTTACTTGCACATTTCCGCGGAATCCGCAAATAAGCACGGAATCCAGCGACACCGGCGTGTAGCTCTGTTCCGCTTCTCGCAGTCCCCATCTTGGCGATTTGTCTCCGACGCTCAGTCTTTGCTTGACAGCCGTTATAGAGATTGTCACGGATCTCCGGACACCGGTCGACGGGAAGGAACGGACGAGGCGAGAGCGTTACGAACACACATTTTTAATTACACCCAAAAAGGGAAACGCTCATTAGCCCTAGAATATATACAAACGCGAAAAAAAAGGCACACACTAACTAGAAACATCACAAATAAAGCTACAGACAGCAAACTAAAAGTACGAAGCGTTCGTCGCTTGCACAACTCACGGCGTTATATGCCGGTTCATGATGAGGCGAGGCGTTGCGGGGGGCACTGGCGTTGCCGTCAGCGTCCAACTCGGTGGCGCCGTCCTTCCGTGGCGAGGAACGCGTGCCGGCGTTGTCGTTGACGTTGGGGGACTTGAAGTTCAGTGGCCTGCGCGTCGCAGGTACTTGCGCTGGCCCGCGTCTTCCAGGGACAGGATCTGGCTCAGACGAGGCCTACGGTGCGGTGCCGTAGGATGGGACGCTCGGAGCACAAGCCGATGGCGCTCCCAGGCCGCTGCGGGTCCTCGTGCTCGCCTTCCGGTCCTTTGGCCAGCCGGAGTCTACGGTGCGTTGCCGTAGAACGAGAGCTGGAGCGCCCAGAACACAGGCCGGCGACGCTCGTGTCCAGCTCACGCGCTCACGATGGAACACCCAGCGCCCCTCTGTCCACGTCACCTTCTCTTTTATATGTTCCACCTCGTCGTTCTCTTCGTCTGGTGTCGTGGTTCTACGTCATGCGTGCTTCTCGTCTTCCTCTTCTTTCATCGTATTTTTCTTGTCACCTCCAATATGTGACAGAGATGGAGCCCCCACTCGCGTCTCGCGCCAGGTGCGAATCACGCGCTGTGATTAGTTTTCCGTTAGCAAAAAGACTTCGCCGGTGAAAATTCATTTGCAAGTGCGAGAAGTTTAAGAAGAAAAGTGTATCAGCCTACAACGCATGCCCAAATGAACGTGTTGCTTCAACAAGACGCCGGAAACGAAACAACACCGTCAGTAGAAACACTCAGATTCGCCAAAGCTGCGCAAATGGATGGCGGCGAAGGTATGGCGAACGTCTTTTCGCAGAGAGGGGGTTATTGTTGTGCGAATTCATGTTAGCCGGTACAACAATCAATGAGGAACGCCAGTGTGAGACGTTCAATAACTTTCTCCGCGCGATTCAAAGCAAGAGGAAACGCAGACTCTCGAAGGGAGTGCATTTCCATCATGGCAACACTCGTCCGCACATCGCCCTTGTAACAAACGATCCCATCAAAAAATAAGAATGAGGTGTTGTCACACACCTTTCCCTACAGCCAAGACATAGCCCTAATGACGACCGTGCAGTTTTTCCCTTAATTGAAGAAACACATGTGTGGGACGCATTTCACAACTGGAGGAGAGCTCCACAAAGAGGCATTGAGCTCCCTTCGCCGCGCGGTGGGAGAGTTATACTATCCAGGCATAAAGAAGATTGTACACCACATCCAAAAAATGCATTGATCTGAACAGCGATTATGTCAAAAAAAAATTAGGAGAAGGTCTAAGTTTTCAAAAAAGGTATTATGCAATGTTTTCCATTGTGAAAAATAATTGGTAACCTTATTTTACGGACAACCCTCGTAACTCGGTATTTATGATAACACTTGTCGTAATTTTTTGTACGACTGTTATGAATTTATTGATGTATTTGATTGTAGAAAAAGAATGTTTCTTTGCGTTTAGTAAATTTGAATGGGCCACTATTCCCTACAATAAGAGTTGTTTTCTTACAATTGTTTTGTAAACAATGATTGTGCATGCTGACTACCGCGTACGGCCTCCCAGGCAGGCTAAGACTACGCAATAAATAAATAAATTGGTAAGTAGATAAATAACTTCTTAATAAATAAACAGTAACGATCACAATGCATTTAGACCAAATAGTCCGCACACATGAAAATAGATTTGATGCCGCAAGAAGAAAAAATTTCAGTACAACTCAGAGCGACATCGCCAATTTCCAATACGTAAAGGTTCTTGTATAACAAATAGTAGAATAAGCATAAAGATTAAAGAAATGATTAGGAGCACCCCTCTAGTTCAGACCAAAAAGACAGCTTATAGATCAACGTTGTACTCCATTCATTTAGGCTACGTGTGACCAGACGTGTGTTTAAATTCATGCACCGTATTTCAAATCATGAGCGCCTGTCTTTTTATTCACATACAGCCACTAACCTGCCGGTATATGAGAAACTTCTTCCGTATCGTTGAATGCGTTGCTATGCGTCATCTACGCCTGAATAATCAAAGTATTTGGTGTGCACCACTTAGAAAAAAAAAAGATTCTCTGTCTCAGAGCTAAACTGATCTGCACAACCTCTGCATATGTAAATAAATATTCTAAACAGTCTTCGGCACGTTTTTCCCCGCTATTCCTCCGTAACATTTTTTGCGGAGGTGAGCGTTCCCGGTACACTTCATGAATCGCAACACTGGCTGCA
>JALIZH010016960.1:0-71150 GCA_030522465.1 Rhipicephalus appendiculatus
CTTCAGCTGTTGGTCAAATCTGAAACAACAACAATAATAATAATAATAATAATAATAATAATAATAATAATAATAATAATAATAATAATAATAATAATAATAATAATAAGAAGAAGAAGAAGAAGAACGCTTTTGCCAAAACCACAACTTCCTCATAGGTTACGTCAGAAGCTTACGATGTGACCAAAGAGATTAAGAAAATGACGAACATTAGAAATGGCAACGAAAAGTTTTACAGACAGGCAGAAAGAAGGTGAGTTTACAAGAACAGAGCCTATATAAATTAACAGATGACAGGCTATATAACGCAATATAATGAATTTTCAAAGCAATTTATATAGAAATATAATGAATTTTTTGCTCCCGGCTCTAGAAGAAACAATCATTTATATGATGTATATCTTTTTGTTGTTGAAGTAGGTGGCAGTAGCTGGAGCAGAGTGTAAAAGTGCACTGGCATTTTATTGTTCATTATAACGGCAGCGCTGAAGGAATCGTAAAACTGAGCAGAGAAGCACACAGCGCTTGTCCTATGGGCTTCACTGCTCTGCGTCGGCGTCCCATTGATGCTGTCATTATAGTGCATCTACCTGTAAAACACGTACCGCCCCTCGGTCGTCCGCATTAACTTAAATGTTGCTAAGCTCAGATTCAGTACATCACCTTCGTTCAACTTGTCTCTTTGACGTAATAAACGCAGCTATACGAAAGTCACAGGTGACTCTTTCAGAGATAGATGTCTTGACAAAATGTATGCCCTTCGTTTAAACACCCTCGAGCGGGTTACGCCAAACAAGGACGGCCTGCGGTTATTTCACCGACTTTACCAGGCTGAAAATGCGGAAGTCAAAAAAAAAAAAAAAAAAAGTAAATTGCAGCAGGAAAAGCTCTTAACGTAATGCATGCCCTCGGACACGTCAAGGGGGGTTTATTCATAACGTCAAAGCGCCGATTATACGCTCTCGCGAAGAGCAATTGAGCCGTGGCCCTCCTTTCACCTTTAGAGGTATTCCCCTTCGAGCTGGAAAAAAAGAAAAAGAAACGAAAAATAGAAAGAAAAATCACAAGCTGTACTGGCTGCAGGAGGCACCCTTTGACAGAGGCAGATGCCGGAGGGTGCGGTTGGCTGCTGGAGCTTCGCGCGTAAAGAAGATTGACAAAAGGCGAGGAAGACAGGGAGAGAAAGAGGGAGAGAGCAAGGCAAGACGGAAGTGTAAAAGAAAACGCTCTTCTCTATTTTGTCGTCCTTTTCAGACTTTCGATGAATGAAGGGGATATTGCGTAGCCCATCGTTATTTCCTTCTTAATCACTGAGCAGCTTCCCGCGGTCTTGCTTCGAGTGCATAGCAGCGCGGGAGGCATCCTTAATTGCGCCATCTATTATGGGGCCACCGTCGGAAGCGCAGGTTTCTTCGCTGCTAGCGTCCTGCACGGGAGCTGGAGTCGCGCCGCTGAAAGACGACGACGCCCGCACGGGGCGCTGGGGGGCGCATTCATCATATTTCTTCGGCCTGTTAGCCGAACCGGATATCGTGGGCCACTTCGAGCGTATGCGCCCTCAATGACGGAAGTTGTCGCGTCTATAGAATGTGGGGAATATGTTGAACCCTTCGGATGTAGGTTTGCGTCGGGGAAGGATGACCGCACCGGAAGTTGCTTTGCTTGGGTTCAATCACCCGCGAGGCCGGAGGCCCTTTTCAGTGGTCCCTCATTGCACTACTGTCCACGTGGGTCAGTATGTGTATGCGTGAGGACCAATGAAATGCAGTCTGCTGTCGACAGTACATCTGTAAGAAGAAGAAGAAGAAGGAGGAGGAGAAGAAAAACAACAAGAAGAAGAAACTGTAATAATGGTACAAGGCGAAATGGTACGTGGAACGTTATGGGTTAGGCCGCAAGTCCCGGACCCCACTGGCTACGGCAGCTCGCTGTACGCGACCCAAAAGTGCCAACTTCACCTCTGGGTGTCAGCTGTCGAGCTGTGCCTTCCAATGCTTCATTCTAACTTATTTTTTTTTACCTAAGAATATATCTACGTCATTCAGCTTTTTTATTTCACCCCAGCGAAGTATGATATAAAGTTGGTCTGTCACCGCACCGCGGACAGGCATCCGGAAAGAGCGTGGGGTGAATTTTGTTTCATTTATATGAATGTGTGTAGACGTCAGTTAGAGTGTTACGCAGATCGATTTTCTCCTCTTCACTGAGTGTATTGTGAGGATCTTCGTACTTTTAGCGCGTGAGACGCTGGTAAACAAGCTAGGACTTCCTTGGCTAGCGCTGGTTCGAGTGATAAGTTTAGAGATGGAGAACACGTCGCTCCTTTCCAAAATACGCTAGCTAGCGTGCATGCCTTTTCATCACCCTCGAACCCAGCGTGTCCCGGACAACAGACAAGTTTACGTAGAGAAGTACGGAGTCGAAGATGACGTTGAGATGCGCTACACGTAGGGAAACAGCATGACTCCAGGATCAAACCATTCCGAACACTGAAGAAAAGGCAGACGCTGCCATCGGGTGTTATAGCAAGCCGAAACGGACTTAGTTTGCGTATAATAACACTTTTCACTATGCAATAGAAAGTAAAGTTCACTGTGCTGCATAGTTCTTGTTTTATTCAGTGTAGCAGCTGCGTTCCCTGTTTGGATTATGTGATAGCGTCAAGGCGTATGCAGAGTCTATAAGGATCACATTGCCTCCTCGATGGGCATTCCGTCCAGTGGTCCCATGCCGCGCAGAGATGAACTGTTTCAGAAAGAAAATGTCTCTTGGTTCTAGGCACCCCTTCGAAAAAGGTGCCTCAAGAGCACCCTTGTCGGCACTTAAAATATTGGTGTTGTCGAAGAGCCATGGCACACACCCAACTAATTAAGTGCTTTTACTTGATGAAATCACGACATGATTGTGAAGCACATCGCATTGGGAGAATCCACATTTAATTTCGACTACCAAAAGTTTTTAAACATGCACCTAAATCTAGGCAAACTGTGTTACTGCGTTTCGCCCCATCGAAATGCAGCCAGCCTGACCGAAAATCGAATCCGAATCCCCAGTCTTAGCAGCGTGACACTTTACATCAAACCTTCCCCCGTGGGTCATCACGAACACTAAGTGTATGACTCGTGACCTTTGCCAATCGCATAATAATTACGTAGTATATCCAGTTGTTCATGTGGGCCGCGAGGCAGAACCTGCCAAGAGGGAGCAGGCGAGGCAATCGCAGAACATATAATATGCATTCGAAATTTCGTGCAACTTGAGAAGCATAAAGTACCGCTGCAACGGAGCGTGACGAGTTTGGAAGCTGGGGATACTCCCGCGCGGCTGGACTTCATGCTATCTGTCGACGTAATAATTGTTGCACTGGTGAGAACTTTGAAAGACGCCGATCAAGATGAAAGCATATTGACTTTTCATAACGGATTGGCAGTACGCCTTGCGAAGGTTGATAAACTCAAACGTCTGACGAAATTCCGTCTGGTCGAGATGAAACATTGGTAAAAACTTCGTAATACGCCTACCAATGTGATAATATATATATACTTTGGCGCAAGTAAACATATTTTCATGCTGGCCAGCCTCTTTCAAAGTTTTCACCAATGTTTCACCCCGACCAGAGAAGGTTACGTCAGACCCTCGACTTCATAGACGACGTACTATTGAAAACGATTGGAGGTATATGGACAGATCTACAAAAATGTGTATTTCTTTCATTGTTAGCAGCACCAGCAGCAGCATTGTGTGCAACAATTATTAGCGATGCCGTAAAAAATTTGGAGGACGCTTAAGCTTCGCCTTCAAGTGTAGAACGGGATAGCGTAATCGGGCCTCGTGCTCATTGCCTTCTCAATAGTTGCTTCGGTTCTCGGTTCATGCCTCAACCATGCCGTAAGGAAACGAACGACTGTGCGCATAACATTGGCCGTTTCTTAAAGGGACATTCTACCGCTCTGCAACTTTTAATTTTTTTTTATTTTGGTGGAAATAGGAAGATTCTTTGTCACATAGGCGGCAACGAGCGTGCTTTAGTGCAAAAAAAAAAAAAATTATATTGTTAGGGTAAGGCGGGGCAAAATGAGACGCGGGACAAAACGCGACGTTTTGACTTTGCCGAGCTCTATAGCTAATACAAAAAGAGCTTTTCTTTGTTTCTCTATTTCAGCGATTGCTGCTCTTAGTTGTCCACCTTTCTATGTGTAAAAGTTGATGATTGCTCACAGCGTTTGCGCGGGAAAAATTTCGCGGCTGGTGTTAGTATGTTCGTGACCCGTCAAAAAGAGGCGAAATTCTGCTCGGCTAAATTTTCGGATCCGTGCATGAAGCTACTCCTGCGTCAGTACAACAACGCAAGTATTTATATTGTTACTTAATAATACTAGCTACACACCACCAAAAGTTTAGTTCGTTTGGTGCCCGGGGCCAAAGCGGAAATTCTTTTTTAATTCGGCCATGTGAGAGGGGCAAAACGCGACAAAAAGGCATCGAATTGCCTTAGAGAGCGTCTTATTAAGGGAATCATTTACTTACTCATTATATAATATATTTCTTTGTTTAGCAGAGATTGGACGTACAAAAGAATATCATATAAAGCTTCCTGGGAGGAAAACGACATGAAAAAGCACTGATTGCTGTTCGGGACAGGACTCACTCCATTCGCGCTGCATCGAGGTGTTCCGCGTTCCCAAGGATGCTCTCAAGAGGCGCATGAAAAGATCGGCAGAATCTCCAAGTCAAGCCGTTCACAAAGACGTCTTGGGATCGAGTTTTAATGATATTTCTCCAATACTGAAAAAAAAGCAAGCGCATGAAAATCCGCATCTAGCACAGTTTGAAATTCATCGCCTCATAAAGCCCGGCTGACGAAGTTGAAAGCCACGACACGCCTGCGCAGTTCTGCATCAAAACGGCAAAAAAGAAGCGGAGAAGATACGTCAGAACATATTGTTACGAGAAAACGTATATTAACAAATATTTACAGGCGGTGACAATGGCTGACACAATGGCGGGCTCAAGCCTAGTCTCTTCACCCTTCGTAGTTCTCCCTCAGACCGAGACCCCCTACTGCTTTGTGGCACAAACCCACTACTGCCTGGTGACACTACCCCCGCGGCGCAAAAGCGCCGACCCGGCGCTTGTCACGGAAGTGGAGAGTTAGATGGCACATACGGCTTCAGTCTTCCGACGTGCACAACAATAGATGGTGGTGGCGTTGCGTGCACTGAATCGACGACCCGCTGTATCTCGTAAGTGAGATCAGTGACCTGGCGCAGGACTTTGTATGGTCCGTCATAGCGAAATAAGAACTTTTCGGAGAGACCGATGCGACGTAATGGGGTCCACAAGAGGACGAGTGAACCGGGTGTATACGAAACGTCCCGGTGGCGGCGATCGTACAGGTTCTTTTGAGAGGCTTGAGATACTATGAGCCGTTCTCGGGCGATCTGTCGTGCTGTCTCGGCTCGTGCTATGGCGTCGCGAACGTAAGTGACAGGTGAGCTTGAACCAGCGGGAAGGAGTGTGTCCAGGGGTAGAGATGGTTCACGTCCATAAAGAAGGTAGAACGGGGAATAACCTGTGGTGTCATGTCTGGATGAGTTATAAGCGAATGTGACGTAGGGTAACGTTGCGTCCCAGTCGCGGTGGTCTGGAGAAACATAAATCGACAACATATCGGTGATAGTGCGGTTCAGGCGCTCTGTAAGCCCATTAGTTTGTGGATGGTATGCCGTTGTGAATTTGTGGTTCGTAGAACAGGAACGAACGATATCCTGGATGACGCGGGATAAGAAGTATCGGCCTTGGTCGGTGAGGAGCTGTCGAGGAGCACCGTGATGCAAGATAATGTCATGGAGTAGAAAGTCGGCGACATCGGTAGCGCAGCTGGTGGGAAGAGCGCGGGTGACCGCGTAACGTGTCGCGTAGTCGGTCGCTACGGCAACCCACTTGTTCCCGGATGTAGAAGTGGGAAATGGCCCGAGAAGGTCGAGCCCAACGCGGAAGAATGGTTCGGCAGGGAACTCAATAGGGTGAAGGAGGCCAGCTGGAAGCGTCGTTGGTCGTTTTCGACGTTGACAGAGGTCGCAGCTGCCGACGTACTTTTGCACAGAGCGATAGAGGCGTGGCCAGAAAAAACGGCGCCGGACGCGATCATAAGTGCGGGTGACACCCAGGTGACCGGCGGTAGGTTCATCGTGAAGCTGGCGGAGGACGTCGACCCGCAAGTGGGAAGGCACGACGAGAAGGCGGTCAGGGCCGTAGGGGCGCATGTTGTGGTGGTAGAGAACCCCGTCGTGAAGGAAGTACAAGTTCAGGGAAGTGCTTGGAGTCGCAGAACTCAGACTTTCTATGATAGGACGTAAAGCCGAGTCGCGGCGTTGCTCATAAGCTATATCAAGAAAGTCCGATATTGATAAGACGCATGGCTCAGTAGCTCCCTCTGTGGCGTCTGGCGGATCTACTGGATACCGGGACAGACAATCGGCGTCCTGATGGAGGTGACCAGATTTGTACACGACCGAGAAGGTATATTCTTGGAGGCGGAGAGACCAACGACCGAGGCGACCCGTGGGATCCTTGAGCGAAGAAAGCCAGCAAAGCGCATGATGGTCAGTTACGACAGTAAAACTGCGGCCGAACAGGTACGGGCGAAATTTAGCAACAGCCCAAACAAGAGCGAGACACTCTCTTTCAGTGATTGAATAGTTCTTCTCTGCAGAGGACAAAAGGCGGCTGGCGTAGGCGATGACGCAGTCTCGTCCATGTTGACGCTGAGCTAAAACAGCACCGATCCCGTGGCCACTGGCGTCAGTGCGAACTTCTGTCGGTGCGGTCTGATCAAAGTGGGCTAATATTGGCGAAGTGGTGAGGGCAGCGATGAGCGCCGAGAATGCAGCACTTTGAGGCGAATCCCAAGTAAAGTTGACGTCTTTTTTGAGTAGCTCAGTGAGAGGACGCGCAATATCGGCAAAATTCTGGATGAAGCGGCGGAAATAGGAGCACAAACCTAGGAAGCTCCGGACATGTTTAGCAGAAGAGGGTACGGGAAATTGTTTCACTGCGCGAATTTTTTTCGGGATCGGGCTGCACACCAGCGGCGTTAACGAGGTGACCAAGTACAGTTATCTCACGACGGCCGAAACGGCATTTGGAGGAGTTCAGCTGCAGACCAGCGTTGCGGAATACCTCGAGAATACTGGAGAGTCGCTCAAGATGGCTTGCAAATGTCGGTGAAAAAACGATGACATCATCCAGGTAGCACAAGCAAGTAGACCACTTGAAGCCGCGTAGTAGGGAATCCATCATGCGCTCAAAAGTGGCGGGCGCATTGCAAAGCCCAAACGGCATGACTTTAAATTCGTATAACCCATCGGGGGTAACAAATGCGGTTTTTTCTCGGTCTTGTGGGTCAACGGCGATCTGCCAATAGCCAGATCGAAGGTCAATGGACGAGAAAAACTTGGCCCCATGAAGGCAGTCGAGTGCGTCATCTATTCGTGGCAAAGGGTATACGTCCTTCTTAGTGACCTTGTTGAGATGTCTGTAATCAACGCAAAACCTCCATGTATTGTCCTTCTTCTTCACAAGCACGACCGGGGATGCCCACGGACTAGATGAGTGTTCGACGACACCTTTGGCGAGCATCTTTTCGACCTCTTTCTGGATGACAGTGCGTTCGGAAGCGGATACACGGTAAGGGCGCCGATGAATTGGGTTGGCATCGCCGGTGTTGATGTGGTGCGTCACAACCGACGTCTGGCCTAAAGGGCGGTAGTCGAGATCGAATATATCCGCATAGGACGTCAAGAGACGGCGGAGATCTTGTGCTTCAGAAGGCGGAATATCTGGTGCAATCATTTTCTCAATGTCAGTGCGTGGAAGGCCGGGCGCAGTGAGCAAGTTGACATGCAGACTAGGTCCATCAGCTGACAATTCAGAGACATCGCATTCTTGCAATGACGACACGACGCCTAGCGTAATACCTGCCGGCAGCACGTGCGCGGTTAAACCGAAGTTCAAAAGAGGCAGACAGGTCTGGTTGTGGCGTACTCTTACCACAGTGTGCGGGAGAGCAACAGAATGCTTCAATATGACGTCGGTAATAGGTGAAACGACATATTCACCCTCGCGCACAGGCGGATCAGACATGAGCTGGACGTACGTCGCGGCTTGCGGTGGAAGATGCAGGAACTCGGTTAAACATAAGCGGCTTGGGGAGTCATGGGCAACGCAGGCGTTAAGAGGCAGTTCCAGCTGAAGAAGGCCCGTCGCGCAATCGATAAGGGCGGAGTGCGCCGAGAGAAAGTCGAGACCGAGGATCACGTCATGTGGGCACTGCTCAAGCACGGCGAACAATACGACGGTCTGACGGCCAGCAATACACACACGAGAGAGGTGCACATGCCAAGAACTCTAGATGTGCTCCCATCGGCAACTATTACTGCACACTTACGAGGGGGGCGTCATCACTTTGCGCAGTTTCCCACGGAGAGCAGAGCTCATGACTGAAATTTGTGCACCAGTGTCTATGAGGGCTGTAACGGTAACGTCGTCCACCAAAATGTCCAAAATGTTTCGGCGTGTAGGAATCGTCAAGAGAGGATTTTCAGACCGGGTCGTTGATGCAGCGTCACCTCCGGGAGCTGCATGGTCTAGTTTCCCGAGGTCGCGGGCCTAGGCTGTGCAGGGGACGTGGATCGAGGAACCAGCGGCGACAGAGATCGACGGCCTTGGGGTGACGGTGATCGGCTAAAGCTTCGGCGCGGGACGTTGGTATCAGCAGGCTGGAAATCGGACCGAGGAGGAAACCTGTGAGAGTTGCCTTCAAAGCGACGCCATGTCCCAGTGTTCCAGGATGAAGTCGACGGCCAACGATTGCGACAGTAACGCGCAATGTGTCCCACGCGAGAGCAGTGAAAGCATATCGGTCGATCATCTGTCGTCCTCCAGTCAGCTGGGTTTCGGTAGCGTGGAGGGTACACCGGGATCTGGTTGACCGCAGCAGGAGAACTCTCGGGAGTGCGAATAGTGCAAACAGGTGCGATGCCGAGATTCGCAATCTCCTGGCGGACGACTGCTTGTATGAGCGAGACGGTGGATGCGTTAGATTGAGGGACGTCGGAAGGGACGGCTGCAGGAACCATTGCTTCGAGTTCGCGGCGGACGATACGGGTGACATTTTCGGACGAAGTAGCTTGCGTGAACATGGGGGAGTCTTCGCAGATCGATGTGGCTGCAGTATTAGGCAGACGAGCAAACTGGCGGCTGATGCGACGGCTCTTGGCGTGCTCGAAACGCTGACATTCCTTGACAACAGCGTCGACGGTGGCGCAATCCTTGACGATCAATAGATTGAAGGCGTCGTCAGCGATCCCCTTTAATATATGCGCGATTTTGTCAGTTTCGCTCATGTTCACGTAAGCCTTCCGACAAAGGCCCAATACGTCCTGTATGTAGGAAACGTAGGATTCCGTCGACGTCTGCACGCGGGATTCCAGGTCTTTTCTTGCGGCCTGCTGTCGCCCAAATGGCCTGCTGAACAACTCAATGATCTTCGACTTGCAAAGGTCCCAGCTGGTCAACTCGGACTCATGCGTCTCATACCAGACAAGTGCCGTATCCCTCAGGTAAAAGACGACGTTGGCTAGCATCAACGTGGGGTCCCACCTATAATATTCACTGACGCGCTCGTACATTGCGATCCAATCTTCTACATTCACCTTGTCTTTGTCGGTGCCCGAGAAGGTTCCGGGGTCTCGTGGAGGCAGGAGAACCACATGGGGCAGCTGCTGCTGCTGCTGTTGCTGCTGTTGCTGGGCAGTCGACCCCTGTTGAGCCATTGCAGGAAAAGGAAGGCAGCGGCCGCTCCGAAGTTCCGTGTTGGTTTGCCGAGGAAACGCAGGCAGGCGTACCCCGCACCTCCACCAATAATGTTACCAGAAAACGTATATTAACAAATATTTACAGGCGGTGACAATGGCTGACACAATGGCGGGCTCAAGCCTAGTCTCTTCACCCTTCGTAGTTCTCCCTCAGACCGAGACCCTCTACTGCTTTGTGGCACAAACCCACTACTGCCTGGTGACAATATATTCCTCCAATCATTAAATAGTCCAATGAAGTGCTAGCATTCAACAAAAGACAACATTAGGACAAAGAAAGACTGGCGGTGTTTGATCTGCGAGGAGTTTTGGAGCAACACAACGTAGGGTTCTGTTTCTGGATATAATGCGTGGAGTGCATGGACTGCGCTCATGAAGGCTGTGTGGGGGGCCCACGGAGTGAATTTTAAGTAATTCTACTGCAAAAACTGGAGGGATGAATTATTTGAACACTGTCTCGTTTTGCCCCACGCAGCGTCTCGTTTTGCCCCGCAGTTTGGGGCAAAATGAGACATCTGGAGCACTTTTTATTTATTTTTAAAATAAACTTTTGAACTGTGGCAGCATGGCCATATTTATGTAGTACATACCTTGTACCCAAAGGAAAGTTTGTGCATTGGTCTTTAATGGTAACAAGGGGAAAAAAATTTCACTATTTTCACATTTTTGTCGCATTTTGCCCCAACTTACCCTAATTTGGCTCCGAAAGTCGTGAAAGTATGATAACTAGCGTCACCCAATGGCAATATGGTTCAAGCTATTAGCAGGACCAAAAAACCCCGCATGTAGGCTTATTTTGCTTGAAAACAGATATTTATAACTTAAAATTCCATTTTATGCCCACTTGGTAGGTTTTTCTGGGGTCAAAGAGTAATTTTAGCGTTTTAGATGCGAAGCATCTTATGCTCGGGGCTATGTCCGTCCCTCCCTCCCGCGTCCCGCGTCCGGCCACTTTCATGAAGTAGGGAAGCACCCACTATGTGAACCAGAACACTACAAAAGGCCTTCAACCACCACTACAGTCACCAGAGTCATGGCCGAGAGCACAGAGAGGCCAATGGCTAGGTAGGTGGTGTCTATCGCCCAGGTTGACTCCATTTCTTGATCTTGCTTGCATGTGCTTGCGGGGGGCTTTGTCCGTCCCACCTTCCCGCGTCCCACACCTCCTCTATCTCCTCTCCAATGCTCCCCCCCCTTCCTCTCCTCTAGGAATCCTCTACTCTACGGAGCGGCGCCCGCGTCCCGTTAACTCTATTCCTTGATCTTGCTTGCATGTGCTTGCGGGGGCTTTGTCCATCCCTCCTTCCCGCGTCCTACAGCGCATGCGCGTCCCCTCCCCCTGTCTCTCCTCTCCTACGCTCCCCCCCTTTCTCTCCTCTCAACATCAGCCTGACTACGCCCAATGCAGGGCAAAGGCTCTTCCATGTTCCGCCAATCATCCCGGTCCTATGCTTTCTGCTGCCACGTTATACCTGCAAACTTCTTAATCTCATCTGCCCACCTAATTTTATGTCTCCCCCTCACGCGTTTGCCTTCTCTTGGAATCCAGTCAGTTACCCTTAAGACCAGCGGTTATCCTGCCGACGTGCCCGGCCCATGTCCATTTCTTCTTGATTTCAACTATGATATCCTCAACCCCCCGTTTGTTCCCTGACCCACTCTGCTCTCTTCCTGTCTCTTAAGGTTACACCTATCATTTTCGTTTCCATCGCTCGCTGCGTCGTCCTCAATTTCAGTTGAACCCTCTTTGTAAGTGTGCAGGTTTCTGCCCCATAGGTAAGTACTGGTAAGATGCAGCTGTTATATGCCTTCCTCTTGAGGGTCTCCTCTAGGAGTTCTCTACGGAACGGCGCCCGCGTTCCCACATCCCCTACAGAGCAATGCGCGTCCCCTCTCTCTCTCCTCTCCTACGGTCTCCCCCCGTTCTCTCCTCTAGGAATCCTTCTGTCTACGGAGCGGCGCGCAGGACAGGTGGTGCGACAGCTGCATACTCCGCTGGGGGGCACCACGGTTGTTCCGCGGTATAAAAATGACGGAGCGCGCCTCATTCGCTCTCCTGTGCAGCGCCGCGATGAGCACCCGGGCCGCTGCCGCGAAACGAGAGCGGCGACGTTTCTCCCGCTCAAGCTAACCATCTCCGCGCTGCTTCGCATCCACACATGGTTCCCTTTAGCGGGAGATGGGGTAGTTTTTTGTTATTTATTTTGTTTGCATCTTTCTTGATTTTTCGATCACGGACAAGAGGATGATCTTTCGCTCACAACCAACCACGCTGGCACCGACACCGACGCCGAAATTTCTGCGAAACGAGCTCTTTAACGCTATCGAGTTAATAAGGAAAAGACCACCTCCTCTGTTACTTGGTGTGGAATGACAAGCGTGCGTGTGAGTGCGTGCAGGTGGGTGAACGATCGGGCTGGCGGCTTATACGTGGCTAAGGAAGATGGAATGGGGATGGGGTAAGAAGCGCCGGACAGCTGTAATCCACGCGTCATACGGAGCCCTGTCTGTCAGAAAGACGCGGTGTCATAAGCTTGCGGCTGTTGTCTTCCTTGCGTGGTTCTTGTGCTCCACTGAGCAAAACAAGCGACGGGCCCGTCTGCCGCTTGAGTCATCACAGACACTGTAAGCCGAAGATTCAGGCACGCCGTTCACGCGTCCAACAGCGGTATGCGGTCGTCTGAACTGCCATACCCTCGAGTGTGTGGATCCCCGTGTTTAGGCACTTTCCCAAGGAGTATAAGAAGCCTGTTCACTTGGACATATTTATTATTAGTACGTCCCATAAAGGGTACTAGGGAAAAGGCACAGGAAAAAGGTATTGGTTATGTGACGTGAACTCCCGAAGAGGGAGGTTTAGCTAGAAGCGGTTGAAGATTGGACGGTGACAAATAAACAGTAAATAATACAGACGTGGACGCAACAGGCGTAACAGGCCTGTTCCGCCTTTCAGATCTGCATCTCTATTAAACGCTGTTTATCCACATCCATAAAACTTTACTACAAACAAGTGCAACTTACCGCGTGCATGTCGATCAGACGTCTTATGTCGCATGCCAGAAATGCAAGTGCATTTGATACGCTAAAATGCCGGCCTTAGAAAGCGGCAGTATTGATCTAACTGAAGTTTGCATGGCTAAAAAAGCCGGCAGATCCCACGCACTGTGGGAATCGATGTAATGCGAAGCAGCCAGGAAGGAGCAAATCATGCTTCACATAATTTGCATGTCATGTTTTACATGTTACGACCTGTCATTTGTGTTCGTCATACAGTCACGTCGCGATATACCAATTTTGGTGTATGTCAAGCTAGCGAACTGGACGCAAGCGCACCATGAGCGTGGCATGTAAATGGCATTGTAGATCACATGCATGCCAAGACTTTCATGTTACCACCTGCCACTTATGTTCGTTATACAGTCATGTCACTCAATACCAAATTTGCTGTATATCAAGCTAACGAAACGGCCGCGAGCACGCACATGAGCGTGGTATGCAAATCATGTCGCACATGACAAGCCATGATTTCCATATTACCACTTGTCATTTATGTTCGTCATACAGTCATGTCACTCAATACCAAATTTGGTGTATATCAAGCTAACGAAACGGCCGCGAGCGCGCCATGAACGTGGAATGCAAGTCATGTCGCTCATGAACTCATGATTTCCATATTACCACTCGTGATTTATGTTCGCCATACAGTCATGTCACTCAATACCAAATTAGGTGTATCTCAAGCTAACGAAACGGCCGCGAGCGCGCCATGAGCTTGGCATGCAAGTCATGTCGCACATGACAAGTCATGATTTCCATATTACCACTTGTCATTTATGTTCGTCATACAGTCATGTCCCTCAATACCAAATTTGGTGTATATCAAGCTAACGAAACGGCCGCGAGCGCGCCATGAGCGTGGAATGCAAGTCATGTCGCAAATGACAAGTCATGATTTCCATATTACGACTTGTCATTTATGTTCGTCATAGAGTCATGTCACTCAATACCAAATTTGGTGTATATCAAGCTAACGAAACGGCCGCGAGCGCGCCATGAGCGTGGCATGTAAATCATACTTTTCATGACAAGTTAATCACGATTTTCATGATATGACCAGCCATTTATGTTCGTCATACAGTCATGTTATGGCATACCAAATTTGGCATAAATCCCATTAACGATACGGCCAGGAGAGCACAAAGTCGTAGGCGGCTAGATAGATAGATAGATAGATAGATAGATAGATAGATAGATAGATAGATAGATAGATAGATAGATAGATAGATAGATAGATAGATAGATAGATAGATAGATACGCTCAAAGTCGCCGAAGTTCGCTAAGAAATGCTTCGCATTTAAAAGCAATAGATAAATTCTTCCATTTGTGAAAGGAGAGGGGACATTATTTAACAATAACTCCGTTCCGTTTCCGTCTAGTAAAGCTCTTAATCTAGGCCTAGATACTTGATGTGTTCGATTCAGAAAGCGTTTTCATAATGTGTGGGGAGAAGTCCACTAAGATATCAGCGTTTTCATAATATGTGGGGAGAAGTCCACCAGATATCTTTTTTGAACAGTGGCGCATGCCATAGGCGTTAAGAAATTTCTGCAAGGAAAAGCGGGCTTTGGCAAGGTGGGGCAGTTATATTTATTATCGATTTTATTGTTATCATTTTTTTTCTTGTGTTCTCTTATCGTATGTGCTGACGGAACTTCTTTCTCTCAGTATTTATATGTCACAGCTTTCCAAATAAACTTTCGGTTGGTAGTACGCGCCTGTGCTTGTCTTTCTTAGTCCTTGTCTGCGCTACGCGCTCGTATTTCGAGTAAACATGAATCACCAACTCGCCCAATCAGCCATTTTGACAAGTTAACCGATGAGATCTGGCGGCGGCGCTTCAGTGGTTGTTGCTATTCAACAACGAAGTGAAAAAAATGAAGGACACTTTGTACATTCCAAAGTGTGTTCGGCGAAAGCGTGTGGCCATTCCACTGATTATGTCATGTCTTTTTTCTTTTACACTCTCAGTGGGATAAGACACAAACCGAATAGGTGCGTGTTTTCTTCTTTAATTTTTTACCGCGAATCGCAGCGAGACGCGAGACTCATCTTCCTCCGTTCGCATGCGTTGGTATTTTCTCGCGCTTTGCGCATCGTGCAAACGCCATCCGCGTTCCAGCTCTTAAATTGACGGACCCTTTGTAAATTGGAAAGTGTATTCCGTGAACGCCTGGGTCCATTGAGATGGCGTCGGTCAGAATGATTGCAAACTCTGGGCACAGCGACGCTACGCAAGCAAAGCGCGAGCACTATAGAGACCGACGCGACCGGCGTCCGTCTGCGCATCCCGGCGGCCACCTGGCTGCGTGCCAGAGCTCGGGTGGACGGACGGATGGACGGACGGATGGATGGATGGACGGACGGACGGACGAACAGACAGACAGACAGACAGACAGACAGACAGACCGACAGACAGACAGACAGACAGACGGACGGACGGACACCGGACGGACACCGGACGGACGTGAGCATGAGACATTAAAGGCTTTCGCCTTAAAGATTACACCATCTCCCGCTAAAGGGAACCATGTGTAGATGCGAAGCAGCGGGCGCTAACGCTTACACTGGCGGCGGCGTTGACGCTGGCGCTCATCGCAGCGTTGCACAGGAGAGAAACCTGGGGGGGCGCAAAGCACGCAGTGATGGACCGGTGTTTCCTACTGGAACATCCCAATCGCTGCTAATGGTCAATGAGAGACAGAAGACTCGGACTGGACACAACAGAGACCCGCAGTCCGCTTTTAGTTAACGCGCACGCTGCGAATTTTTTATCGTTTGACAACGCACAGGAGAAATCTCCCACCGGCACTACCTTGCAGGTCAAGATCCATTGCCATATTTACGGGGTGGCCAGTGAACGGTTGTGCAACGCGAGCAGTTGGTTTTTTCAACCAAGAAACTCGCTAGCAGACGCTGCCTGCGTCGGCATCGCGAGGCGAGAGAGGGGGGGAGCGTAGGAGAGGGGAAGACGCGCATGCGCAGTGGGGGGTGTGGACGCCGCGGGCAGGGATGCCTAGAGGAGAGAGGGGGGGGGAGCATAGGAGGGGAGAAAAGAGGAGCGTAGGAGGGGAGAGAGGGAGGGGGATGCGCATGCGCAGTGAGGGTGTGGCCTCCGCGGGGAGGGATGCCTAGAGAGAGAGGTGGAGAGGAGGTTTTTTTATTTTTATTTTTTTTTAATGGGTTGGCGCATGCGCAGTGGGGGGTGTGGACGGACGGACGCCGGACGGACACCGGACGGACGGACGCCGGACGGACACCGGACGGACGGACACCGGACGGACGTGAGCATGCGACATTAAAGGCTTTCGCCTTAAAATCTAGGCACTTTAGTCCCATATTTATCGTGAGGAACACCATGCTGTCGCCAGGCGTTGAAATGTAACCGTGCAACAAAAGCACAATATTTCGGAATCGACGTCCAGATTTGAGGCATTGTGATTATCGGTATCGATGTTTTTCTCCAGCCCGGAGACCCAATGCCTCTTAGAAAATGACCGATATGTGTGAAAGGGAAATGCGTTATTTTGCTTTCAAATAGCTGCACCAGTTGACATTTTGTTCGAATTTAGTTCGAAGCATTGTTCAGATGACACGTAATAAAGATTAAGGCAGCTTTGCACTAGTGGTGCCAAGCCTGATGGAAGTGCGGAGATGGGCAGCCTTCTTTGTTTCTCGTGTTTTTTTTCTTTCTTTCCTCCTCTCTCTTTTTCTTTGCCAGCTTTTTTTTCTCTTTATTTTGATTTATTTCAATTTTTCTTGCTATTTTCCCCTTTCTTTTTCTGTCTTTCTATTTCTCGCTTGCTTCCTCTTTTTTGGATATATTTAAAGTGCTCCCCACTTGATATCATCATAAACGCGATCGAAGAACCAGAGGAAGGAGACTTCTCTTGGGCGCGAGCGCGCGTTCAGTATGCTATATATGACTATGCTATATGTGGTTTTGCCTGCGGTAATATCATCACCAAGGCGCTCAGAACAACAGGAACAAAACTTCTCTTTGGCGCGAGAGCGTCCTCAGATGGCTATGCTATATGTAGTTTTGCCTGCGTTACGCTAAACAACGACCACAGCATACGACAGCCTGGCCCCCTAAAGTGCTGCGCACTTAAAGGGGTGGTACCATCAAATTTCGAGGCTATAACAAGCCTGTTGTGGGTTTCCTCTGTATGCAAGGACACTCCCCACGAAGGGTCGGACACAGCAAACGTTTAGAATATATTTTAATTCACTTCGAAAGAGTACCTAGATGCTCATCCTCCCGATGGAGACCTATCGCTAGCGCATCAAAACTGACGTAGCTCTATACGAAGGGCACCGAAAGTTGTAGTGACGTCACGCCAGATTTGTAGTGACGTGAGTGACCTCCGGACCTCCGCCACCTCCGCAACGTACAGGGGTGGTCATAAATTCGCAGGCCACGCTTCCGCAGAAATACATGGGATAGTGGCCTGCTAACTGCGAACGCACACGTGCGGTGTTTGCGCATGTGTAACGATTGGTACCCGCACTTTTTCGCATGCGTGTGGCCGTTTTTCTTTGTGACTCCAGCGCAACCGCGTTCACAGAGGCTGGAGGGTTTGAGCACAAGGGCTGCGCATGTGTTGCGCATGTCTATATATAGTGCCTTGTTGTTCTGAACAAATAAACAGTTGGTCTTATCACTGCAACAAGGTCTTATCACTAACCTGTGCTGTTCACCCCTCTTCCCCCCTCTGCCCCTCCCCCCCTTCCCCTTCCCCCCTCACCCTTGTGCTTACCGCAGTTCACGTGGTGTTACACTACCTCCAGGATCAACCTACGTTTAGCAAATCGACGATGCCATGTGGTGACGTCAGCAGAAAGCGTAACATTTTAAATGCGAAGCATTTCTTAGCAAACTTCGGTGACTTTAAGCGTATCTATCTATCTATCTATCTATCTATCTATCTATCTATCTATCTATCTATCTATCTATCTATCTATCTATCTATCTATCTATCTATCTATCTATCTAGCCGCCTACGACTTCGTGCTCTCCTGGCCGTATCGTTAATGGGATTTTTACCAAAATTGGTATGGCATAACATGACTGTATGACGAACATGATTGACTGGTCATATCATGAAAATCGTGACTAATTTGCCATGAAAAGTATGATTTACACGCCATGGCCATAGTGCTCCTGAGGCCGTTTTCTTAACTTGATATATCCGACAATTGGTACGATCAGACATTTCTGCATGACCTACATAAATGACTGGTGGTAATATGAAAATCATGACCTCCATGTCATGTAAAACATGATTTACATGCCACGCTCATGGCGCACTGACGGCCGTTTCGCTAGCTTGATATACACCAAATTTGGTATTGCGTGACGTGACTGTATGACGAACATAAAATCCAAGTGGTCATACGGAAATCATGACATGTCATGAGCAACATGACTTGAATGCCACGCTCATTGCCCGCTCGCGGCCGTTTCCCTAGCTTGATATACACCAAATTTGGTACTGAGCGACGTGATTGTATGACAAGCATAAATGAGAAGTGGTAATATGGAAATCATGACATGTCACGTGCAACATGACTTGCATGCCACGCTCATGACACCCTTGTGGCCGTTTCGCTAGATTGACATACACCAAATTTGGTATTGAGTGACGAGATTGTATGACGAGCATAAATGACAGGTGGTGATATGGAAATCATGACCTGCATGTCATATACAACATGACTTGAATGCCACGCTCATGACACCCTTGTGGCCGTTTCCCTAGCTTGATATACACCAAATTTGGTATTGAGCGACGTGATTGTATGGCGAATATAAATGAAAAGTGGTGATATGGAAATCATGACATGTCATGTGCAACATGACTTGCATGCCACGCTCATGACACTCTCGTGGCCGTTTTGCTAGCTTGATATACACCAAATTTTTAAGGCGGAAGCCTTTAATGTTTTATGCTCCCGTCCGTCCGTCTGACCATGCGTCCGTGCCCTGGCAAGGTGCCAGGTGGCCGCCGGGGCGCGCAAACGGACGCCGGTCGCGTTGGACTGTACAGCGCTCGCGCTTTGCTTGCGTAGCGTCGCTGTGCCCAGCGTGTATAATCATGCAAGGAGGGAGACGCACGCATCACGTTCCATTCTGCCCGGCTCCGTCTCAATGGGCAGAGGCGTTCGAGGAGCACACTTTGGAATTTAGAAAGTGTCCGTGAATTGAAGCGCTGGAACGCGGATGGCGTCTGAACGATGCGCAAAGCGCGAGAATACGAACGCATGCGAAACGGAGGCACATTAGTCACGCGGCTCGCTGCGATTTGAGGTAAAAAATAAAAAAAAAAAACACGCACACAATCCGTTTGTGTGCCATACCACTGAGAGTGTAAAAAAAAATTGGCCGCGTATCTGCGTGCTTCGCTGCAAATGTCGTCGAAAGACGATAGTCTTGTGCCGGCCGTACTACTATGTTTTGCCTTGCCTCCGACAGCGCCTACTCTATGTTGAATTGGCTGCATCTGGCTGGCATTGATAAAATAGAGGAGGCGCTACGCGAGATATGGACGCCATTGAAAAATTACACCATCTCCCGCTAAAGGGAACCATGTGTAGATGTGAAGCAGCGGGCGCTAACGCTTACACTGGCGGCGGCGTTGACGCTGGCGCTCATCGCGGCGTTGCGCAGGAGAGAAATCTGGGGAGGCGCAGTCACGCAGTGATGGACCGGTGTTTCCTACTGGAACATGCCAATCGCTGCTAATGGGCAATGAGAGACAGAAGACTCCGATTGGACACAAAGACCCGCAGTCGGGTTTTAGTTAACACACACGCTGCGAATTTTAGGGGCGAAGCACCTTAAGACCGAGCCTTGTCGGCGTGCGGCGCTGTCCGTGCTCACAGCACAGCTCTTTGTAAAACAGCTTATGCCGGCCGTACTACTATGTTTTGCCTTGCCTGAGACAGCCTAAAAAACACTAGGGTGTTTAGAATTGCGTACCTATGTATTTTCTAATAAAGAACACACGTCCTGACACTTACATATTAATGTTGTGCCTCATGAATGCGTAGTATTTGCTTTTTGATCGAATATGTTCACAAATATGAACGCGAACACCAGTTCAAGATGGGCGTTCAGAAAGAAGTTAAACTTTGGCCGAGAAGCTGAATCGGGTTAGCGACAGACAGACAGGCAAACATACAGACCGAAATTTTTGCGTTTAAGTATCCCAAGAAAGACTATCGTCTTTAAAAAAAACTTCAGGTTAGATCCGATCGAAGAACCATTGGCTCTACATTTCACGGACCACAAAGCGGTCATAATGAAAGGAAAGCGGAATCCAGAACTCAATACGACATACCAATTATGACCAAAATAAAATTGTATATAATGTATACACGCGTTGTCACTCATTTCCATGAGCGAGTGGGCAATGTCACGGGAGATTCACGGTTACCGAACAATCGCCGTGCTTCGCCCACTCATCATCATTCACTTCGTGGATATGCGTGGATTTTTTATTCAACAACGCACAGGAGAAATCTCCCACCGGCACTACCTTGTAGGTCAAGATCCAGTGCCTATATATACGGGGTGGCCAGTGAACGGCTGTGCAGCGCGAGCAGTCGGTTTCTTCAATCAAGAAACTCGCTAGCAGACGCTGCCTGCGTCGGCGTTGAACGGTTGTGCAGCGCGAGCAGTCGGTTTTTAAATGCGAAGCATTTCTTAGCGAACTTCGGCGACTTTTAGCGTATCTATCTATCTATCTATCTATCTATCTATCTATCTATCTATCTATCTATCTATCTATCTATCTATCTATCTATCTATCTATCTATCTATCTATCTATCTATCTATCTATCTATCTATCTATCTAGCCGCCTACGACTTCGTGCTCTCCTGGCCGTATCGTTAATGGGATTTATACCAAATTTGGTATGCCATAACATGACTGTATGAAGAATATAAATGGATGGTCATATCATGAAAATCATGACTAACTTGTCATGAAAAGTATGATTTACATGCCACGCTCATGGGCGGCTCGCGGCCGTTTCGTTAGCTTGATATACACCAAATTTGGGATTGAGTGACGTGACTGTATGACGAACATAAATGACAGGTGGTAATATGCAGATAATGACGTGCATGTCATGTACAACATGATTTACATGCCACGCTCATGGCGCGCTGACGGCCGTTTCGCTTGCTTGATATACACCAAATTTGCTATTTCGTGACGTGACTGTATGACGAACATAAATGCCAAGTGGTAATATGAAAATCATGACATGTCATGTGCAACATGACTTGCATGCCACGCTCATGACACTCTCGTGGCCGTTTCGCTAGCTTGAAATACACCAAGTTTGGTATTGAGGGACGTGACTGTACGACGAGCATAAATAACAGGTGGTAATATGCAAATCATGACCTGCATGTCATATACAATATGATTTACATGCCACGCTCATGGCGCGCTGACGGCCGTTTCGCTAGCTTGATATACACCAAATTTAGTATGGCGTGACGTGACTGTATGACGAACATAAATGCCAAGTGGTAATATGAAAATCATGACATGTCATGTGCAACATGACTTGCATGCCACGCTCATGACACTCTCGTGGCCGTTTCGCTAGCTTGAAATACACCAAGTTTGGTATTGAGGGACGTGACTGTACGACGAGCATAAATGACAGGTGGTAATATGCAAATCATGACCTGCATGTCATATACAACATGATTTACATGCCACGCTCATGGCGCGCTGACGGCCGTTTCGCTAGCTTGATATACACCAAATTTGGTATGGCGTGACGTTACTGTATGACGAACATAAATGCCAAGTGGTAATACGGAAGTCATGACATGTCATGTGCAACATGACTTGCATGCCACGTTCATGACACACTCGTGGCCGTTTCGCTAGCATGATATACAACAAACTTCGTGTTGAGGGACGTGACTGTATGACGAGCATAAATGACAAGTGGTAATATGGAAACCATGATATGTCATGTGCAACATGACTTGCATGCCATACTCATGGTACTCCCGTGGCCGTTTCGCTAGCTTGATATACACCAAATTTGCTGTTCAGTGACGTGATTGTATGACGAGGATAAATGACAAGTGGCAATATGCAAATCATGACATGTCATGTGCAACATGACTTGCATGCGACGCTCATGACACCCTTGTGGCCGTTTCGCCAGCTTTACATACAAATTTTAAGGTGAAAGCCTTTAATGTCTCATGTTCACGTCCTACGTCCTCCCGTCCGTCCGTCCCTCCAGCCGTGCCCTGGCAAAGTGCCAGATGGGCGCCGGGGCTCGCAAACGGACGCTGGTCGCGTTGGACTTTACAGCGCTCGCGCTTTGCTTGCGTAGCGTCGCTGTGACCAGCGTCTCTAATCATGCAAGGAGGGAGACGCGCGCATCACGTTCCGTTCTGACCGACCCCGTCTCAGTGGGCGCAGGCGTTCGAGGAACACACTTTGGAATTGACAGGGTGTCCGTCAATGCAAACGCTGGAACGTGGATGGCGTCTGCACGATGCGCCGAGCGCGAGAATATGAACGCATGCGAAACGGAGGCAGATTGGTCTCGCGTCTCGTTGCGATTCTAGGTAAAAAATGAAGCGAACATAAGTGGCAGGTTGTAACAAGAAAATCATGGCATGCATGTCATCTACAATGCCATTTACATGCCACGCTCATGGTGCGCTTGCGTCCAGTTCGCTAGCTTGATATACACCAAAAGTTGTATTGCGTGACGTGACTGTATGACTAACACAAATGACAGGTCCTAACACGTAAATAATGACATGCATATTATGTACAGCATGATTTGGTCCTTGCTGGCTGCTTCGCATCACATCGATTCCCAGAGTGCGTGGGATCTGCCGGTTTTTTTCAATCAAGAAACTCGATAGCAGACGCTGCCTGCGTCGGCTTTGCGAGGCGAGAGAGGGGGAGCGTAGGAGAGGAGAGAGGGGGGGAGGGGACGCGCATGAGCAATGAGGGCTTAAACGCCGCGGGAGGGATGCCTAGAGGAGAGAGAGAGGGGGGAGCGTAGGAGAGGAGAGAGAGGGGGAGGGGACGCGCATGCCCAGTGGGTGTGTGGGCGCCGCGGAGGGGGTTGCCTAGAGGAAAGAGAGGGGGGAGGAGACGCGCATGCGCAACGGGTGTGTAAACGCCGCGAGAGGGATGCCTAGAGGAGAGAGAGGGGGGAGCGTAGGAGAGGAAGTGCGTGGAGAGGGTTTGCGCATGCGCAGTAAGGGTGGTCACGCCGCACGCCACCACCACCACCACCACCACCACCGGATTGTACTTCGCCATAAGAGGCTTGACATCTAAAACATGAGCTTGTGCTGAACCAAGGGCATTACACCGAGACCAAGGGCCACTGCTAGCGGCAGCACCTTATCGTCGGCACAGGGCTTTTTCGTGCAAAGCGTCGCAGTTCGCGCACAGCGTCGCATTTTCAGCGCAGCCTGAAAAACACTAGGGTCTTTAGAATTGCGTACCTATGTATTTTCTAATAAAAGAACACACGACCTGACACTTACATAATAATGTTGCGCCCACGTGGTTGCGCCTCAGGTATGCGTAGTATTTGTTTTTTGATCGAATACGTTCACAAGAATGAACGCAAACACCAGTTCAAGATGACTGGGCGTTCAGAAAGTGGTTAAACTTTGGCCGAGTGGCTGAATCAGGGGACGTCGGACAGACAGCTAGACCAATATTTTTGCGTTCAAGTATCCCAAGAAAGACTATCGTCTTTAAAAAGAGACATGGCACAGTCAGTCGTATGGCCGCAAGCTTTCGCCGAACACACTTTGGAATATACAAAGTGTCCTTTTGAGTGACGTGATTGTATGACCAACATAAGTGATAAGTGGTAATAGGGAAATCATGTCATGTGCAACATGACTTGCATGCCGCGCTCATGGCACGCTCACGGCCGTTTCGCTAGCTTGATATACACCAAAATTGGTATTGCGGGATGGGACTGTATAGCGAACATAAGTGGCAGGTGGTAACGTGAAAATATTGGCGTGCATGTCATCTGCAATGCCATTTACATGCCACGCTCTTGGTGTGCTTGCGTCCAGTTCGCTAGCTTGATGTACACCAAAATTAGTATTGCGCAACGTGACTGTATCACGAACATAAATGACAGGTCCTAACATGTAAATCATGACATACATATTATGTACAGCATGATTTGCTCCTTGCTGGCTGCTTCGCACTACATCGATTTCCACAGTGCGTGGGATCTGCCGGTTTTTTTTTTTTCATCGATGATGTCACAACGTACCTCTATTGTTGACGTATTAGTGCAGCTTGTGTGGACAGAAATCTTTCGACTCATGTTATGTTTAAGGCTATCGCCTTAATAATAACGACAAGCACGGCACATTTTAAAACTTGAAAACATGACCAAGGCGATAAATTTCTTCGTGGCACTGAGAAATTCATTTTTACTGCACCAGTGCAGGTTGTATATGACGTACCGTCTCCGTGAGCAAGTCTTAAATGCTTAAGGACAATTTCACCGGCAACTTGAAACTGCCACTTAGGAATGTAGTGAGTGTTGTTGTTCTACAAAACGCCAGGTAGCGTAGATATTGAGACAAACGATCCGTTCTATTCCCTTGCGCCTAGAAACGCGCACTGGTGGACCAACAGCAGTTGCGGCAGCAGCAAGATGTGTACGTTTCAAATTCTTGGGAAGATAGTAGGTGTTTGTGTCGCAGGCATGAATAATGCTTCAGTACAATAAAGCAAGCTCATAAATAGCGCTTGAGTGGTAGCCTTGTAGAGCGGAGTGGACACTTCAAAATAAATATTGAATAACTTAGGCGAATGAGACAGCATGAAACGATGGCGTGTCCGAATTGCCACTGCTTGTTTGTACTAGATTCGCCATTCACGCGCTGCGCTAATTATTGTATCCATTGTTGATTTCTCGCAACTTGCTTTGTGGCGTAACCACTGATAGATCTTACGCACATGTGGGCTAGTTGATTTTCACAACGAAGGCTGTTATAAGATCACAACAGCCACTTTTGGTGGCGCAGTTGTCCGCCGCCGCTGCCGGTGTCCGCAATCTCTACGCGCACAATGGACGAAAAAATATGCAGGATCCAGCGGCATTTGAACCCCGGCCAAATGCGTCGCACTCGAGTATTTTTCCACAGAGCCGCGCATGTCCAGAAATTTTGGACATCGCGCCTTCAGCATTTTCTGATGCTTCACTGCAGTACACCACCTTAACTGAATGGGTGGCGTTTAAAAAGAACTATATCTCAATGGATCAGCCGAGTTTCAAGAAGTTTCAGGTAACGTCGATTTGAGAGGGCTGTCCTTGAATAACATGCGCAGAAACGAAACTTATTCGTTAGTTCGTTACTGAGTTACAGCGATGTCTCGTCAAGAGCATGCGGTGAAGCCACAGCCCAGGAGCTTGTGGTTCAATATCCTCCCAGAGAGGGCAAACAATTGAAGTGTGCGATGGTGGACATGTAGAATGATTGAAAACGGCTCGCGTTGGTATTTCAACGGCAGAGGCATGCGTCGTTCTGCTTTTTTTTTAGAACTTGAAAGGATTTATGAGGTGGGAAAGGGGGAGAGGAAGTGATTACGCGCGTGCAAGATCTGTTTACAATAGAGCGAACTAGGGCTTGTTGGTGAAGCATTGTGAAACACAGCGCAAGGAACGACGGTAACACAGGAAGGCGCTGTGTGTGTTCCCTTTCTGTGTTCAGTGCATTGCTTTGAAGTATATAAACATCTCGTTTTTTACCCGACCCTGGCCGATTTACTGTGTCTGCTTGCGTACTGAACGTCCGACAACCTACACTTTCGTCATTCCCCATCGACAACTTAGCGCTGGCGACGTCTGGTGACCACTGCTGAGACGTAGGTTCCTCAATTACCAGGAGGAGTGGGGCGGGGAGGGAGGGCTATTGGCAGATGTCGAAGTAACTGCTCATAAAAGGAGGCAGAGAAAACAATTTCGTTGTTTTTGTAGTCGTAATTTGGAAGCATGTCTACGCATGGTTTGTCCGAGCAGTGCACTAGATCTTCTAGAACAAAATGCAGCTAGTAAGTGGGGCTGCTGATGTACGCCGACCAGAGGGGCATGCATCCCTCTGTGCTTAAGGAAGGGGAAAAGGGTGGAGGGGAGCGTACCTTTGATTCACTTCTTAACTACTCTGCCCTCAAAGTTGCTTTAGTGTCTTTTAGTGTCGCCGGTGTGTTGAAATTTCGGAAGTAATTGGAACAGACCCCATTTTTTTTGTCATGCCCTAGAGGTGAATCCACGTCGACGAGACTGCTAAGGAGACTATAATGTACATGCGGCTTTGCCAAAATTGCTTCCTTCGAACGATGATTGCGCCTCGAACAGTGGTCGGTTGGCGAAAGCATGACGACTGTCTTCAGCTATATGTGTACGATGTGGCTAGAATAGTTTCATTTCGATCGCGCTGTTATTTCGAGCCCACTTAGCTCGGCGCTTTGCAATATTACAACTAATAATGATGTTTCAAGTTTTACGTGCCTAAAGCCACGATATCATTTGCGCTGTGTTTGTACTTGCCTTCTTTTGTCCGTGTTTTTCGTCGCGCAATTACTTTGATGTCATGGATCACCAACTAGCCCAATATGCTGCTTTCACGAAATCATTACCAGGCACTGCGTAATGGAGGGCTCTGGAAATTTCGATCGCCTGGGATTCCTTAACGTGTACTTAAATAAAAAAAGGCTCGTGCACTTACGCTGGCCTCTATATCATTTCGCCTCCATCAAAACACGACCGCCGCGGCCGGGACCGAACCCACGTCGTTCGCGTTAGCTATCGAGCGCCGTGACTACTGTACCACCGCTGCGGCTGGCGCTTTGCAAATTTTGCTAGTTTGCTATTTTTCTAGTGTCTCATAAATGGAAGTATATGGTGGTCAACGAAGGTCTATATTTGATGTGTATTCCATGTAGCCACAGCCGCCTCTGTCTGGCACATGCTCGCGTGACTCAGTAGCTTAATTCTTTGGAATAGGTAATGTGGAAAGGTCTTGCGTAAAAAGTGGATCTTACATCAAACGTCTGAATGAATGTCTGTAAAACTCTGGAAATGAAGAAATATATAAAGGGCTCATTCACAAAACTTCGTGTCGTCTAACTTCGCTCCGTGTGCTGCATTCACTGGTTTGTGGTGAATAAAACACGTTATAATTTTCCAAGCCGGCATTTCATCATATTACATCCCATTACATCATATTACAACACATATTACAGCACGTATTACACCATATTACATCATATTATATGCACCACACATTAAAGGTCCGCAATCCGTGTGCATGCTTACTTAGTTTTCTTGCAAATAAATCTTATCAGTAGCATATTCCAACACGAAAGCGTAACAGTATATCTTTAGTGGAACAGCTGGTGGAAAAGTGGATAAAACTATCCGGAAGGTACACAAAAGTACGTAGTCGTGCACTGCAGTGCGCACTACCAGAAGATAAACTTAATCGCTCACTCTACGACAAAGCTCATAGATGCAAGTCTGCAGGACATAACGCTACTCTTTATTTGTGTCTGCGATAGTAAGCGGGCACAGTTGTTCAAACAATGAGAAGCATAGCACGGAAGAACAATGCGCTTAGGCGATGTACTTTGGATTGTGTCACCATTTACACCAGATGTTTATCAATTTGCGTGTCATGGGACTAGGAAAAACATGACGTTTGTAGTGGATTCTACATGACCGATTACGCAGATGGAGCTCCGAACAAGTGAGAAAAAATCACGCCATATCCACGAAGTGAATGATGATGAGTGGGCGAAGCTCGATCGTTTTCATCCATTGGCAGAAAGAGAATGTGTGGTCTGGAACGCGCTTATACTTCATGGTCATCAGCGTCATCGTCATCGTTATCACGTGTAGTGGGTACATTCCACTGTACTGGAACGCGCTTATACTTCATCGTTATCACGTGTAGTGGGTACATTCCACTATACTGCGTCATCGTCATCTTTATCACGTGGAGTGGGTACATTCCACTATACGTGGCTACCTACCTACAACTACTACTACTACTACTACAGAGGAACGTGCTTATACTTCATGGTCATCAGCGTCATCGTCGTCGTTATCACGTGTAGTGGGTACATTCCACTATACTGGAACGCGCTTATACTTCATCGTTATCACGTGTAGTGGGTACATTCCACTATACTGTGTCATCGTCATCTTTATCACGTGGAGTGGGTACGTGGCTACCTACCTACCTACCTACTACAACTACTACTACAACAACTACAGAGGAGAGACAGACCCACACCCTAAGGAGCTTCGCCCCTAAAAACAGGAACACGCAACTGTGCAGTAAAACATAGGTTTCAATTTCCTGCATGCATTATTTTCTTTCATATTTCATGTCTACAGTAATAGATTTATGTTTAACAAATAGGCTCATTGACGTGACAGACCTTGAATGATCTAGTGATGGTAACGTAAATATAGACAAGCTTTCGTATTCGAAGTCTTTATATAAGATTAATGTCCAGTAATTATATAAAAAATGCTTGAAGATTGCGGCGCGTAATAGATCCTGGTGGAACTAATCTTTGAGGTGAATTGCTTGAGAGCAAAATTATGAGAGCTTTCTTGTCAGGGAACCTGTTATGCAGCAACGCCGTGTCAGTTGAATTAAGAGCGAAATGTAATGTTTCCGTAGGACTAGAATGCTCCTTAAGCAATGTGCAATTTGGCGAATGAGTCCCAAAGATTGTGCTTCGTTTTCAGCATTGCATAGACTTTCGTTCTTTCTATTGGGCTGCTGTAAACGCAAAGGAATCTTAATTATTTGCTTCCAATGGTAAGCGGGCACGTTTTACAGGAGAGGTGCCGCGAACGATCTGAAGTATAACAGAAAAATACATATATATATATATATATATATATATATATATATATATATATATATATATATATATATATATATATATATATATATAATTAATGAGAACTAACAGACAATGATGCCAAGGAAAGTATAGGGGACGTTATTAGAAGTAATTGTAAATGTGAAGAAAGAAAAGTGGACGAAAAGATAACTTGCCACCGGACGCGTTATTCGAAGGTCGCAGGTTCGGTCCCTGCCGGTGGCAAGTTATCTTTTCGTCCACTTTTCTTTCTTCACATTTGCAATTACTTCTAATAACGTCCCCTATACTTTCCTTGGCATCATTGTCTGTTAGTTCTCATTAATAATGTGTTTAACAAAGCAAACAAGCCCTTAAGTTCACACTTCTTTCCTTTATATATATATATATATATATATATATATATATATATATATATATATATATATATATATTGTAATGACAAGGAGCACCACAAGGGCTCGAGCGTTAACAGGGCGAGCGAGGCAGAGGAAGACGAAGACCAGATTAGAACGGATTCCAACGGAATGGAAAATCGCCAAAATTGTACCTCTTCTTAAAAAACCCGGTGAAGGCTATGTTCTAGACAATATCAGGCCAATTGCATTAACGTCAAATTTTGTAAAGTTAATAGAAAGAGCATTGCATATTCGTATAATGAAGTTTATAGACGGAGAAATGATCCTTCGCCCATGTCAAATTGGATTCAGGCAAGGGATGTTCCATATGGCAAGCGCATATTGACCTTGAGAGTCGAATACATCTGGCGCGGCGCCAAGGACAGTATGCAGCTCTAGTTACCCTGGACATCGCGAAAGCGTACGACAGCGTCGAACATAGTGTTCTAATCAGTCGTCTGAGAGAAATCAACTTCCCGCAGTATTTGGAAGCATGGATTACGGAATTTTTAGGTAATCGGAAATTTTATTGTTCTCAGAATGGAGTATCATCAAGTACATATAAACAGGAAAAAGGAGTACCCCAAGGGGCTGTCCTGTCGCCGGTGTTATTCAACATTTTATTAAGCTCGATTCCGTGTAACCAAAATGTTCACACGTACGTCTATGCGGATGACATAGCGTTCTTTTCATCAGCTAATGACATTCATGCTCTCTATCAAAACCTGCAATGTATTTATCTGAAATAGAACACTGGCTTGATACAATTCATCTCTCTATAAACGTTACTAAGTGTGCATTGCTAGTATTTCCCTCTGAAAGACCCCGTCCATATATCTCTTTCTTACAAACTTGACATCATCCCACAAGTTCAAAATATCAAATATTTGGGAGTCATATATGACAGCTCGCTCTTATGGCGTAATCACATAGAATATATTACAGCAAAGGGTGTTCGGGCAGTTGGTATGTTACGGAGAATAAGCAACAGGAGATCAGGAATGCGTAGAGCCACGCTATTATCAATATACCGCATGTATGTAAGACCAGTTCTAGAATTTGGGTGTGTTTTATATTCCGGAGCACCTACATATAAACTTCGTCCCCTTGTTCTTCTGGAGAAACAGGCACTGCGCATGTGCTTAGGGCTACCTAAATTTGTAGCGAATAATGTTTTGTATATGGAAGCTAGAATCCCTTCACTCATAACTAGATTCAGAATATTGGCTGTACAAACGTATTTAAGAGCATATGAATCCCCTTTAAGGCGTAGTGAAACAGTTTTCATTGTGCAACCTGGTTTATTTTTTGATTTCCATTGGCCTAGATTTCACACACCTCAAGTAAAGTTTGTACAATCTCTTCTCGATCCACATTCCGTCAAAATAAGGGAAGTTATTCCGGTTTGTAATGCGACTAACTCGCTTCAAATCTACTTTGATGACATTTTCCCTAATAATGCTAAACATTTACCGAGTAACATGTTAAGGGCTATTCTTCAGGACCACCTGCTAAGATTGCAAGAAAATGTCATCATTGCGACGGATGCATCGCAGAGAGATGAAAAAAAGTGGCATTGGTACCTATATACTGTCCTATTCTCGACTGGTCCTTTTCCCTCCGAATTCCAGATTTCACACCCATCTTCATTGCAGAATTTTTAGCGGTAGTATTGGCCCTTCGTAAACTGACCACATCAATTAATTCCGCCGTAATAGTAACGGACTCTCTATCCGTATGCGGTGCGCTCACGGCATCTGGTGATTCGAAAACACTGAAAGAGTTCTGTTCCCTAGTACCGGATCACTTAACATATATTCGATTAGTATGGGTACCTGGGCATAGAGGCCTATTACTAAATGAAACAGCTGATGCACTCGCGAAAGCGGCATTAGACGGACCAGCTATTCATATTACCCCTACATCAGCTTTCATAGTAGCGGCTAGATTTCGGAGGCAAATGATGATGCGAGAATTCGATATACCTTCTCTAAAAAATTCCCCGGACTTCAATCACCTATCGACACCCTGGAAAAGTAACACATGTAATAACAGAGGTCTTGAAGTCATAATTACTAGGCTACGCTGTCGTATTCCAGGATTAAATTTTTATTTATACAGAGCCGGATTGACACCCTCTCCGCTTTGTTCGTACTGTAGTGAAGACGAAACAATAGAACACTTTCTGATATATTGTAGAAAGTACTCCACATTAAGAAAGGTATTTCTAGAAACACCGTTGCGCACCATTGGATTAAATCTAACAACTGCAAATTTGCTATCCTTAGGTGCACTGACCCTTGGGCACACCAACGGGAAAGTATGCGAGACCTTGCAAGATTTTATAGAACAGACAAAGAGATTTAAATAATAACCACGATTACAAAGCTCTGCAGCTAACCAAACTAGACTCCAGGAAATTTTTTTTCTATATTATTCATTTATTTCCTATTCGATAAGAGTCAAGTCGACCGAACTTACTGGTATTTTAACAGAAATAATAAAAAAAAAATCTTATTTTTACCCGAAACGATAAACTACTCTCTTTGCTAGTTTTTCCATTATCTCTTTTTTTTTTAAGCTACCCGATTCTTGGCCAATCCCCCCAGTGTGGGTGTGAGCCAGAAGCGCAGGATCTACATCTACATCTACAGCTGGCCCAGGAACGGGTGCTGTGTCTGTCTCGTTCTTTACAATGGCGCGGCCCGACATCTGAACCTTACAGCTGAAGCCACCTGTACCTGTCCTCCCGGGTCGTCGGCAGCGCGGGTCTCTCCATGCAGGAACGCCGTCCACGCTTCCTCGATCGTGGACACCCCCGACCCGACCGCAACTGCATCTACCCGTTCAATCATCCGCGGACGGCGTCAATGCCTCTCCGGTGATTTCAGGGTACGACCTTTCGTCTGAGAAGGCGCATGGGCTCCTGCCGTTCGGGAACGTCGCCTACGCTTCCCGTTACACGGATCCCGTGCCCTTGACAGGCACCATACTACCATCCTTCTTCTGAGTGTGCGCACGGACTGCTCTCGTCTGAGAACGTCGCGCACGCCTCCCGTGGCGTACATCCCGTGCCCACAACTTTTCCAACGCGTGAGCCTCCAAGGGACGTTGTTCAGGTCTTCCTTGGACGTGCGTGTCGCCGCCGTGAGTACTACTACCACGGCATACTCCGCGGACGCGTACGCTACCACGGCATACTCCTCTTACAAGCAAGCTGCAACCTCAAGCACAGTTACCGCATCATGCGCAACCTCGGACAGCGCCGCGCAGCTGCGGCATACTATCGCGCGACTCCGCGGCACGGTGAACGCTTTGAGGGCGTCGAGCTCTGCGCTTTTTCCTGTCTTCATGCCGGCATTGAGCTCCGCCAACGCCACGCTGGATCTAGCCGCCTCAAACGACCTGGAGGCCACCTCCCCCCAGCAACGCAGAGAGCTCAGGTGTGCCCTCATGCAGCTCTCGCACCAACTGGGCTGTTTCGCGTTGGCTTTCTCTGGGTTTTCGCCTGCGATCCCACCATCACAAGCCGCCAGCGAGATACCGGAGTTCCACGGCGTTGAGGACGACGCCGACAACTGGGTGGCGACCGTGAACGCTCGCGCAGCTCGCAATGCGTGGACATAGCAGCAGAAGTGGAGTGTGGCCATAGACCGCCTTCGAAATGGTGCCGCGGCGTGGCATCGATACGAAGGCGTGCGGCAGCAGTCCTGGGCGGAGTGGAGCGACAATCTCATAGCTGCTTTTGGACGGAGTTTCTATCACCTCCCCATGACCACCCAATACAACATGACCGCTACCGAGGATGGGGCTGAGGAGGGGACCCACCTCGAGGCTGCAACTGTGCGTTGCAGCTTACCGGCAGCCAGTTTTACAACTTGCCCTGGTACCAACATATCTCAGAGACCAGGTTCACTACTTCCGGTCTCGGACTGTACGTCGGCATCTCACACCATAGCATTCCGGACAGACGCCGAGCCCCCATTCCAGTCATGGCGGCCGCCTACGCGACCTTCCTGCTGGCCAACACTAGAGCACACGGAGGCGCCGGCCGGCTGTGTGACGGCGTCAGTTTCCTCGCAACAAGTCGAAAACGAAGGAGCAACCACCACTCAAGATTCGACCCTCACTTGGAAGCCACATCCACGGAAATCACGGCAGTCATTGGCCGAGTGTGCGTACGTTCACCACGCGCTAAGCGCCGCCTCCTTCAAAGAGGCTGAGGTGCCTACTCAAGCTGAAGTCACTGCCATCAAAGACCTGCCGGTGCAGGTAATGTCTCCAGTTAATGACACGGCATCCGACAAAGAAGGCTCTACTGCACGCGGAACTATACGACTCAGCAGCTTGAGCACTAGCACGACAAAGACAGTGCTGCAAGAGCACGAGTCGCCTCACACGTTACTAACTGAACTCTGCTCGCAGATGGCTACCAAGACACCCCGACGCCCCTTGACACACCGCAAGCAGCGCAGACGTCGCCGCTCAGCGCAGCCGGTGGTGTTGCAGCATGCACGATTTCCGGTGCTGTCTACACAACTGCGACGGGATAACCAAACCGACGATATGCACTCAATGCGAACACTTTGTATGGGTCAATATCTCCTGCTTGCGCCATCCTTTCCAAGTCACCACCTTAATTCCAAGCGTGGACGAAGACTGCGTCGACCTTCCCGACACAGCCAGTGTCGTCCTCCAGAATGCACCACTGATAAGCTGGACAAGGCGAGGCGTACACGACACCGGCATCAGCGGCACAGCCGGTGTGTCCCAGACCTGCGACCGCTACGACACAGCCAGTGTCGGCCACCGGAGCCTCCTTTGGCAAACTTCCAGGCGAAGTCCCAGCGTTGCCGAGCCCGGCCACTCCGGAATAGCCAATGCCGCCCACCGGAGACGTTGTCGGCAGCTCACCTCGCTCGCAGCCGGGGCCGAGTGTAATGACAAGGAGCACCACAAGGGCTCGAGCGTTAACAGGGCGAGCGAGGCAGAGGAAGACGAAGACCAGATTAGAACAGCTGGCCCAGGAACGGGTGCTGTGTCTGTCTCGTTCTTTACAATATATATATATATATATATATATATATATATATATATATATATATATATATATATATATATATATATATATATATATATTCAGCAGGAAAGTTCAGTGGGTTCGGTCTGTGTAAGAAAAAAATGGGTGCACGTACGAGAAAGCAATACTTTTATGCCTTAGGTTTCGGCCGTGGCACGGCCTTCGTCGAGCGAAGGCCGTGCCGCAAATATTGCTATATGCGTGCACCCATTTTTTCATATATATATATATATATATATATATATACATATATATATATATATATATATATATATATATATATATATATATATATATATATATATATATATTGACATCTCAGCCTACCTTGAGCAAAAGTTCTGGCTACGCCACTGGACGGAACCAACTAAATATGTCACTGAATTACTATGTGGCCCACCGCAGCATATCTGCACTGAAGCTTTCGCCACGGGCACTTTTCCTAAAGGCATGAAGATAGCTCAGTCATCCACAAAGATGACTCTTACGAAGACTTGAATAACTACCGGCCTATATCTGCGCTACCTTAATTTACCAAAGTTTTAGAATACACACTAAAATCACGATTATTGAATCTTCTTGGTGACCATCAAATGCTTGCAAGGCAACACATTGGTTTCTGTGGAAAGAAATAAACCGAAATGGCCGTCTTGGATATTAAAAAAAATTTCTCAACAATATTGATAATAAGCAATATACTCGTGCAATATTTTGAGACTCTAAGAAGGCGTTTGATTCCATAAAGCATACCACTTTGTTTCGCAAACTCCCTTACCTACGGTATTAGAGGCATGGTGTTGAATCTGATACCCAATTATTTATCCAACAGGGCACTGTTTACTAGTGTAAATGGTTTTTGTTCCCAATCTCAACCAATAAAATATGGCGTTCCGCAAGGAGCCATCCTTGGACCGTTATTCTTTATTCTTTATACAAATGATATTGTGAACATACGCGGACTCCTGACACAATTCTCTACGCAGAGGACACAAATATGCTTTTTACTGGGAAACACTTGCTCGAACTTGAGAAGGCGGCTAATAGATGGCTAACTGGACTATCAAACTGGTTGCATTTCAAAACAACTTCAACTAAATGTAAAAAAAAGCTAAGGTATAATATTTTCAAAAGCCGTAATAAACCTGACGACTATAATGCCTTGTATTAGATTGAACAATTTCGCTATGGAACGGATTCCTGCTAATACATTTCTTAGGTGTTGTTTTGAACAGAAGATGAGCTGGACACCTCACGTAAATAGGCCCCATGAAAATATGTTCAGGTGAATTTCAATATTGTGCAATAGTAGAACCTTGGTGTTTAAATGGTTGAAACTACAGTTATATTATGTCGTTGTTCATTCTGATTTACACTACTGTCTACTAATCTGGAGTATCTCTAGTAAGAGAAATTTTTGATAGGTTATTAATTTAACAGAAAAATAGCTGCGCGTTGCATATGAAACATGAAACAAAATGACCCCACAGCGTCATCCTTTTCCAAGCTAAACATACTCACAATAGATCAGACAGATCAGTTATTTTAAGTCTCGATTAGCATACACATAGGAAAATTTTGCACGGCCGGCATACACTCTCCTCATTTTCGTTATTTAACAATTCACGTTAACACCTAAGGCATAATCGACTTAGGGCACCATTGTTCAGAACTAAGTACGGCACTGAGACACTGGCCTACTTAACACGTAAATAACAGCAAATTCAGTTGTTTTAGTGATCATCACGATTACCAATAGCGCGTTTGTAGTTCACTAATAGCGCGGTTGTCGATGACTTTGGGCAGTTGAGTGTTGAAGTCAAACATACGTTGGGGGGAATCGACAAGTAACGTTAATCATGCACTGGCAAACGTGCATTTAACCAAATGAAGACTACCCTGGAGACAATGTTACACAGTAAATATGTGCTTTTGCTCATAGTCGCGTATATTTTCGCTGTACAATACAACCAAAGTGATTTTTTAAACTCCCCTTTGTATTTGAGTGTCTATTTTTTACTATAATTAAAATATTTTCAAGAATTGGAAAATTCCTTAGATTTCCGCTTCTTTTGGGTTTCTTTTGGGCTTATTCTGTGATGATTATTGGCTTCTTAGCTCGGTAGCATCTGGAAACGCTGCTTTTGACCTTCTTTTCATGTTTCTGTATTGTTGCACAATGTTTACGTGGTTTTCCAGCCCCGAGCAGTGCATGGGTAGGTGGGCCTTTGTCAGGCAATTGTATCTGCCTTTAGCTCCTTCATCCCAGACGACGACTGTCTAAATAAATACAAATTCAAATATGGGTGAGCGTGACCTCAGATGGTAGAAATTAAACCGGAGTCCCACCCAACGGCGCGCCTCATGATCATGTCGTGGTTATGGAGGTTATGGCAGCAATTATTAATGTTATCAGCCATGTATTAGCCCGACCTCCGAAGTGAGTGTTAGCCATTACTTGAGGATAACAGGTACAAACTGTATCTGCCTTCTCGTAGGTCTCGCCCGCTCTCCACGACGAAGCCTGGCTTTCCATATAAAGATACTTTGAACCTCACAAACCTTACGCTGGGCACTTCTCGCAGACTCCGGTTTCATTAAACTTCGTGCGGTGCTTCGCAAGATCTCTCATAAGCACGATTCACATTCTCCTCAACAGAATGACGACTCCATGAGCTCAATGGGAGCTGCAAGTTCTGGACTCTTTGGGGCCAGCCCTTGCATGAAATGGCATGAAATAGGCAGTGCTGGAAAGTTCACAACGATGGCAGACAAGAACGAGACAAACGAAGCGCTTCGTATGTGTCGTTCTTGTCTGCCGTCGTCGTGAACTTTGCAGCGCAGCCTGTTTCATCCTGTTGTTCAAACTAGCGCCAACACAAGATCTTCAGCATACCCTTTTTTTTTAACATATTCGATTCCGGTCTACGTTAAGACAACCGTAGAGGAACCGCTCTCAAGTATTTCTCGGTTGTGACAGTGTGGGCATGGGCGGTGAACGCTGATATCTGCGTTGTGCGTATCACTTGTTCTCTCTTTCCTCCTCGCTGTCTCTATTCTCTTTTCTCCTCTACCTTCTCAACTCACGTAGGGTAGCAAACCGCGCGCAGCTTGGTTAACCTTCCGTGCCTTTCCTTCGCTCTTGTCTCTCTCTCACTGCTCCGAATTTCGATTATCATTTCTGTCTCGCAAAAAAAAAAAAAAAGAAAAAGATGTTTCTTGCTTTAAGATGAACATCACCAGAAATTTCTTCACGATTCTCCAGTTCTGAAGAAATGTGGAGGTTCGCCGACCTTCGTTCAAACGAATAAAAAAAGGAGCTCTCTGACAATGAAGAAATACGAGAAAAAAAAATGGACGACGATATGAAAAATGGATGCGGTCGACCGATTTCCCTGAAAAGCCTATCGGCGCTTTTATTTGAAAGCACATTTCAAACAGGTGGTATGCCCTATACGTTATTACCGCTTCGAGATTCCAGTACTACTTTTTTTCCTTTCTCCAGAACTCGATCAGAAGTACAACTATGCGGGCACTATGCGAAGTTCTCGGGAATGGAGCTAAGCGCTTGTTTATTTCTTTTTATTTACTTCCGGGTGGAACGAACTTCGGAACTCGAAGTTACGTATTTGTGAAACCTGTAACCACGTGTCGATACCACACTGAATCAATGCTTATAAGGCCGCAGGATTTTGTGTAAGACGTTTAATTTCTAATTTCGGCACTTATCCGCTGTGTTGCTATGAGTTTGGTATTGCTGCTATTCGCATTTTGAATAATTCAGCCGTTCACATTCCCTTCTCCTTGTCCATTTTTATTTTTACCCCATCTCCTTCCTCTTTCAGTAATAACTACAGGTAATGTGCACAGCTGTTCATGGGCACTTCTAAAAAATAAACAATTAATGAATGAAAAAACTTTATTATTACGATTATTAATATTCATTCATACCATATTCAAATTCATTGGCACGCGAGCTTCATTCGGCGAAAACGTGCTCGCAGGATTGAGCGATTTGCACCCCGCAATATAATACGCATTCCGTACGTTCATAAACGATGACCATATTTTTTTTTTATGGTTTTTGAACGAGTGTCCCGCACGGGCACCGGAACGTCAATTTCATTGGTTGTTGGCTAGTGATAAGATTTATAATGGCTGTACCATGACGTCAGCTGGCCCATTAGGACTCTTCATAAAATTCTTGCATTCCATGCATCTTGATCTGGAATGAATTGCAATACGTTTAGAAAACCTGCAATTTTTTTTTCGCATACTCATCTCTTCTTACTGAACATCCGACGCATCGACAGTTGACCAGCCATCTAACTCGGCTTTGCGTACCGACAGCCGGAATGTATGACGGGTGCTGCATGCAGAGTCGTCATTTGCAAACATATTGATGCGAACTAGCACGGAGCCAGAATTGTACGTAAGGTGTCGCAAGTAATCGATACCTTTGAATCAATTATATTTTCTTTTAATTTTGTAATATCACCAATTACTTTTTTTTCAAAACTGTAAAGTTCTGGGTAATTCAATTACACTTTCTTGTAACTGATTGCCGATAATCAACCTACTTTTCTTTTTCCAAAATCAAGTTGTAAGCAATCTTCTACGCCAGTTCTCGTCCCGAAAAATATGCGACCGCTCTGTAGGTAGGGGCCTCACCGTCCTGTCAGACGGGAGGTCCCTTCAGAGCCTATCTTTTCATCTTTTCCTTTGCCTTACCTGCAACGCCTTACCCCAGCGCCATCAACCGCGAAGTACGACGTTTAATGGAGGACATTGACACAAGCACCGAAGCACTGCGCAACTAAGTGATGGTGTTTAACGTGTGCCTACGTTATAATACCGCCCTTCCTTCGGGCGCATGTACTGAGAGAGTGTTCAGTGTAGCAGCTGACCTCTCAACGAGGAAACGTGGAAGAATAAGCGATGACATCGAAAAAAAAAAACTACCGTTGAAAGTTGCTTAAGTTAAACACGTGTAGCACTACATCACAAAAGCAGCAGTAAGCCTCCCAGCATTCACGTAAGCTTCAAACCACCTACCTCTCTCCACCATGCAAGCAACAGTTGTTCACTGTGGTTTCCGTAAACTTGTGTTATTGTGCTGAAACAAAAATATTTTTGAAGAAAAGTAACGCAAATCTAATTGATCACCTTTCTGTAATTGCTCCGTTACTCTTCCTGGCGATGTATATGACTACTGTAATTAATTTTATTTTAAAGGAAATAATTGTAATCGTAATCAGTTATATAATTTCGTGTAACGTGTGCAAGTCTTTCCGGAAGTTTATCGTACTCACTTTCATCATAGCGAAACTGCATGTTATTCCGTGAAAATACACGAAAACATAATCACGAATAGCTTCGTATGATATAGTGATAATTAATAATTTCTCAAGTTTTCCGTGCCAAAACCATGATATCATTGCCGTATTTACTCGTATGTAACGCAAGTGTTTTTTTCCTGATTTTCGCTGCCGAGAGTCGACTCTCGCATTGCAATTGAAAACTGAAATAAATATTTTTTCTTCCTGGACGCAATGAAAAGTCACCCCTCACGTCACAATCGTCGTCGCGTATTTAGTACCGTCTTTAATCAATCGATTAAATACGGTATGATATATAGGCCAGGTGTTTCAGGAAATATATCCAACATCCTTAAAAAATCAGGAAAATGCGGTGTTTGCTTGCTGTCTTCACAATTGCTTTTTATGTAGTGGCAGGCATCTTGAGATTGTTGAAGACATAAATTGGGACAGTACTTAAGAATGTTAAATTAATTAACTCTTTAATTAGCGGAGTTAGGCGGTTAAGTCAAATGGGAGAATTGAAGTCCTTCATGCGAAGAACCCATAACAGGTTTGAGATAATAATAATAATAATAATAATAATAATAATAATAATAGTAATAATAATAATAATAATAATAATAATAATAATAATAATAATAATAATTATTATTATTATTATTATTATCATCATTATTATTATTATTATCATCATCATCATCATTCGGCCGTAGTCCCTTGTATATTTCAATTAAATCTTTCTTCCTGCAGAAAAATAAAAGCCCATAAATTAAGAGCCCAGCTTCTTGCGCCTTATGCCAGAGTAAACTTGGTTTTCCCGCTATTTATTTTTGTCCTTTCTCTCTACTTTCCTGCCAACATTCCTCCAACCGTCCTTGTTCTTATTTTTATCATGGACCTATTTGCATTTCCATTGTTGTCCCACAAAATCCAAGGCTTCATGGAGACCAGTGTCCAAACATACACCCGGTGGATATATTCGTATTCAATTAAAACATGTTCCGTCGTTTCCTTATCTTCCCCACAGCATGTGCATTGTTCTTCTTCACTGAATCTCGCTTTATCTCTAGGCATTCTAAGGCAACCAGACTTCTCTTAAAACAGTAAAGCGCTTCTCCTTCAATTTTCATAAAATTCCTCCCAACTTTATATCTTGTTGATTTTCTTGTTAGTTACTAAGAGCCCATTTTTTTTCCTTCACTGCTATCGAAGAAATCGCGGACTTTTCGCTGAACGCCCTTTGTTGCCATATCTAATACAATGCCGCATACTTCTGGCGAGTCTCCTAGTTCTTTTTCTCCACTGTGAGTCACCGCTATTCCTGTACAAATACCGGAACACTCTGTCTGCCCATCGATTGTCCTTCATGTTCCTTAGTGGCTCTTCGAACCTAATTTTTCTCTGAGAGTCTCTCACCTCAGAACTATAGAATTAGATCATTTGAACCAAAGCGTCCCCTAGCGAAGAGCTTGCGGAAGAGACTATAGAGGTTTATGCAGCAGGCGGCATTTACTTGCGCACGTACGGTTCTGGCACATGGATTGGTCGTCAGCAAAAAAAAAAAAAATGCAGGAATCAGTTTTTCTGCGTCTTGGGACGCAAGTCAGCCAGGCGGAGAGACGGGGTAGTATCTCTTCTCAAGTTCCCGTTTTCTGAAATAACGGTCAAGGAGAGCGCTGCGAATAGCCACCTTCTGTATCGGCAAAGTTATACTCCGACGAATATTGTTTGTTCTGGGCACTTCACAAACTTGTCGCACGTCTCTGTGCTAAAAATTTGTCCCGCTATTCGAACAACATCAACGAATCTCAAGGATAACACAAACGGAACGAGTCGGACTCGGTTTCATTAACGAGCTTTGACATGTGGAAGTGACTCGGACTATAGGCGTGCGCACGGGGGGGGGGGGGGGAGGGGGGGGGGAGGGGGGCGCAAAGTCAGCCCCATACAGTGACCTATAGGGAGGGGGGGCGCTGCGACTCGGGGGGGGGGGGGGGAAGCGCAAAGTCAGCCCTATACGTTGACATAATAGGGAGGGAGGGGCGCTGCGACCAACCGTCGCTTAAACCGTCGCTCCCCCCACTCCTCCTTGATGGGGAACCCTGCGCACGCCTATGAGTCGGACTATAAGAAACGTCGTCGTGGAGGGCTCTGGATAATTTCGACCATCCGGGGTTCTTTAACGTGCACTATAACATCGCGCAGTATACGCGTGCCTCCAGCATTTCGCCTCCACCAAAATGCTACCGCCGCGGCCTGCGTCGAACACACGTCTTTCGGGTCAGTAGTCAAGCAGCATGACCCCTGTGCCACCGCGGCGGACGAAATCGCAATCTCCGCAGGGTTGATAGCAGCCTGCGTGTTGAGTGGTGTCAATGTCTCGTACGCGCACCGGGGATGGTGTCAAGGCAAGAGATGCTGGCTCCATTAGGATCAATTATCCTTGTTTGTGCCGCGCTGTTCAGCTGTTGTGTGTTCGATTTCCTTGACATGCTTGTTGGCACGCGTTCCTGGGATAACCTGGCCGGTGTCTCGTCGCACGGTGCAGAAAGCTATGAAAGGGCCAATTTGCACCCACCTATAAATATACACAGTAGTAACAGCATGCGTCGCAGCAGAATTTGAGGACACCACAACTGCACTGACGCAACCGGGTCAGCTAACACGCACACACACAAATCAATAAGGCTCCCTTCAATGCAAAAAAAATGGCAAACAAGTCTTCCGCCGTCATCTTTTCATTTTTTTTCGAATTAATCTGCACTTCTTTTTTTGAGCATTCATTTTTTTTGCTTGCTGCGACTTTTTTTTCCTTTTTTGCTTCCGTCTTTAATTCGTTCGTTTATCACTGCTTCCTTTTGTTTTCCTAGTTTCTTTCTTTCTTTCTTTCTTTCTTTCTTTCTTTCTTTCTTTCTTTCTTTCTTTCTTTCTTTCTTTCTTTCTTTCTTTCGTCTTTCTTTCTTCCTTTCTTTCTTTCTCTCTTTCTTTCTTTCTTTCCTTCTTTCTTCCCCTCTTTCTTTCTTTCTTTCTTTCTTTCTTTCTTTCTTTCCTTCCTACTTTCTTCCTTTCTTCCGTCTTTATTTCCTTCTTTCTTTCTTTCCTTCCTTCCTCCTTTCTTTCTTTCTTCGCTTCCTTCTTTCTTTCTCTCTTTCTTTCCTTCGTTATTTATTTCTTTCTTTCTTCCGTCTTTGTTTCCTTCCTTTCTCTTTCTTTCTTTCGTTCCTTCTTCCTCTCTTTCTTTCCTTCGTTCTTTATTTCTTTCTATCCTTCCTTCTTTCCTTCCTTCCTTCTTTCTTTCTTTCTTTCTTTCATTCTTTCTTTGCTTCCTTCTTTCTCTCTTTCTTTCCTTCGTTCTTTCCTTCTTTCTTCCGTCTTTCTTTCCTTCTTTCTTTCTTTCTTTCTTTCTTTCCTTCGTTCTTTATTTCTTTCTATCCTTCCTTCCTTCTTTCTTTCTTTCTTTGCTTCCTTTTTTCTTTTTGTCTCTTTCTTTCCTTCGTTCTTTCTTTCTTCTGTCTTTCCTTCTTTCTTTCTTTCTTTCTTTCTTTCTTCCTTCCGTCTTTCGTCCTCTCTTTCCTTCGTTCTTTCTTTCCTCCGTCTTTCTTTCGTTCCTTCCTTCCTTCTTTCCTTCTTTTCTTCCTTCTTTCTTTCCTTCTTTCTTCCCTTCGTTCTTTATTTCTTTCCTTCCTTCCTTCCTTTCTTTCCTTCTTTCTTTCTTTCTTTCTTTCTTTGCTTCCTTCTTTCTCTCTCTCTTTCCTTTGTTCTTTCTTTCTTTCTTCCGTCTTTCTTTCCTTCTTCCTCTCTTTCTTTCCTTCGCTCTTTCTTTCTTCTGTCTTTCTTTCCTTCTTTCTTCCTCTCTTTGTTCCCTTCGTTCTTTATTTCTTTCTTTCCTTCCTTCCTTCTTTCTTTCTGTCTTTCTTTGCTTCCTTCTTTCTCTGTTTCTTTCTTTCCTTCTTTCTTTCTTTCTTCCGTCTTTCTTTCCTTCTTTCTTTCCTTCTTTCTTTCCATTTTTCTTTCTTTCTTTCTTCCTTCTTTCTTTCCTTCTTTCTTTCCTTCGATCTTTCTTTCTTTCTTCCGTCTTTCTTTCCATCTTTCTTCCTCTCTTTTCTTCCTTCGTTCTTTCTTTCTTCCGTCTTTCTTTCCTTCTTTCTTCCTCTCTTTCTTCCTTTCGTCCTTTATTTATTTCTTTCTTTCCTTCCTTCCTTCCTTCCTTCTTTCTTTCTTTGCTTCCTTTTTTCTCTCTTTCTTTCCTTCGTTCTTTCTTTCTTTCTTCCGTCTTTCTTTCCTTCTTCCTCTCTTTCTTTCCTTCGTTCTTTCTTTCTGTCTTTCTTCCCTTCTTTCTTTCCTTCGTTCTTTCTTTCTTTCCTTCTTTCTTCCTTTCTTTCTTCCGCCTTTCTTTCCTTCTTTCTTTCCTTCTTTCTTTCCTTTTTTCTTTCTTTCTTTCTTCCTTCTTTCTTTCCTTCTTTCTTTCCTTCGATCTTTCTTTCTTTCTTCCGTCTTTCTTTCCATCTTTCTTCCTCTCTTTTCTTCCTTCGTTCTTTCTTTCTTCCGTCTTTCTTTCCTTCTTTCTTCCTCTCTTTCTTCCTTTCGTCCTTTATTTATTTATTTCTTTCCTTCCTTCCTTCCTTCCTTCCTTCCTTCCTTCCTTCCTTCCTTCCTTCCTTCTTTCTTTCTTTGCTTCCTTTTTTCTCTCTTTCTTTCCTTCGTTCTTTCTTTCTTTCTTCCGTCTTTCTTTCCTTCTTCCTCTCTTTCTTTCCTTCGTTCTTTCTTTCTGTCTTTCTTCCCTTCTTTCTTTCCTTCGTTCTTACTTTCTTTCCTTCTTTCTTCCTTTCTTTCTTCCGCCTTTCTTTCCTTCTTTCTTTCCTTCATTCTTTCTTTCTTTCCTTCTTTCTTCCTTTTTTTTCTTCCGCCTTTCTTTCCTTCTTTCTTTCCTTCATTCTTTCTTCCTTTCTTTCTTCCGTCTTTCCTTTTCTCTTTCTCTGTTTCTTCCCTTTGTTCTTCCTTTTTTTCTTTCCTTCCTTTCTTCTTTCTTTCTTTCTTTTTTTCATCTTTCCTTCCTTGTTTCTTTCTCTCTTTCTTTCTTTCTTCCTTTCTTTCTTTCTTTCTTTCTTCCGTCTTTCTTTCCTTCTTTCTTTCCTTCGTTCTTTCTTTCCTTCCTTCTTTCTTTCTTCCGTCTTTCTTTCCTTCGTTCTTTCTTTCTTTCTTCCGTCTTTCTTTCCTTCTTTCTTCCTCTCTTTCTTTCCTTCGTTCTTTCTTTCCTTCTTTCTTCCTTTCTTCCGCCTTTCTTTCCTTCTCTCCTCTGTTTCTTCCCTTCGTTCTTTCTTTTTTTCTTTCCTTCCTTCCTTCGTTCTTTCTTTCTTTTTCCATCTTTCCTTCCTTCTTTCTTTCTCTCTTTCCTCCTTCCTTTCTTTGATTTGTAGCATGGATATATGGCACAGGCAAGAGCGCCGGCGAAAGAAGAGAACGAGGACTGTTGCTGGTGCTCGCGCTTGCTCCGCTTGACATCTGGTCGCAGACCGCTCCAAGACTGCGTTTGTAACCCCGGACGGCTTGTACGAGTTCAACGTGATGCCGTTCGGCCTTTGCAACGCCCCTGCCACCTTCGAGCGTCTGATGGACAACATACTTCGAGGCCTCAAGTGGCAGACGTGTCTTTGCTATCTGGACGACGTCGTCGTTTTTTCAAAAGATTTCGATACCCATCTTCTGCGCCTCGCAAGTGTCCTGGAATGTCTCACACATGCTGGGCTGCAACTGAACTTGAAGAAGTGTCATTTTGCTGCCCGGAAGCTCACCATCTTAGGGCATGTTGTCAGCAAGGATGGTGTCCTACCCGACCCTGCGAAACTCCGCGCCGTCGCTGAGTTTCCCAAACCATCGACACTAAAAGAACTCCGGAGCTTTATTGGCCTATGTTCATATTTTCGTCGATTCGTCCATAATTTCGCATCCGTAATGGCCCCTCTAACACGCCTACTTGCTGACAGCCAAGGCATTTCGGCGTGGTCTTCCGCTTGCGACGACGCATTCGTGAAACTGCGTCATCTGCTGACATCTCCACCGATTCTCCGTCACTTCGACCCAGATGCCCCTACCGAAATCCACACGGACGCTAGTGGAGTCGGCCTTGGCGCTATTCTTGCTCAACGCAAGTCGGGCTTCGACGAGTACGTCGTTTCTTATGCCAGTCGCACTCTTACCAGAGCTGAAGAGAATTATTCAGTCACAGAAAAAGAATGTCTAGCCATCGTTTGGGCAATCGCAAAGTTTCGACCTTACGTATATGGCCGCCCATTCGATGTCGTGACTGATCACCACGCACTTTGCTGGTTATCATCACTCAAAGACCCATCTGGTCGTCTAGCTCGTTGGGCCTTGCGTCTCCAAGACTATGATATCCGTGTGGTCTACAGATCAGGCCGCAGACATTCAGATGCCGACGCTCTTTCCCGCTCTCCACTTCCCCATGATTATGGAACTGCGTCTGTTTCCAGCTACGATGCTGCGGCGCTTGCATACACCGACATGCCTTCTGAGCAGCGCCAAGACGCTTGGATACTCTCTATAATGGAGTTCCTGTCTCAGGCGTCCCCACGTACCACCCCTCGTTCACTGCGACGCACAGCTCGACATTTCACCATCCGCGATGGACTCCTGTACCGTCGCAACTACCTTTGTGACGGCCGCAAATGGTTGCTGGTGATTCCTCGCCACCTACGTGCCGATATCTGCGCCTCCTTTCACGCGGATCCCCAATGCGACCACGCCGGTGTAATAAAAACGTATGCACGCCTCCGGCTGCGGTATTACTGGCGTGGAATGTACCGCTTTGTCCGACAGTACGTACGCTCGTGTCCCGAATGTCAACGCCGGAAGAACCCGCCGCACATGGTCGATGGACCACTACAGCCGTTGCCTTGCCCCTCCCGGCCTTTCGACCGCATCGGAATAGACTTGTACGGTCCCCTTCCCTACACGCCCGACGGAAACCGCTGGGTGATTGTCGCCATTGATCACCTGACACGCTATGCTGAAGCTGCCGCGCTGCCGGAGGCCACATCACGTGAAGTTGGCTTATTTATCCTTCACAAACTTGTTCTTCGCCACGGCACGCCTCGTGAGCTACTCAGCGACCGCGGACGTACGTTCCTTTCCGAAGCCGTACAAGCCCTTCTTCGTGAATGCAATGTTGTGCATCGGACAACCAGCGCGTACCATCCGCAAACCAACGGGATGACAGAGCGCTTTAACCGCACTCTGGGTGACATGCTGTCCATGTACGTGTCCGCTGATCACACCAACTGGGACCGCATACTACCCTTTGTTACTTACGCTTACAATAGCGCCACTCAGTCTACGACAGGATTCTCTCCGTTCTTCCTGTTCTACGGGCGCGAACCTTCCTCATTCATGGACACCATTCTTTTGTATCACCCGGACGCTTCAGAATCCACAACTCTATCTCAAGTCGCGACTTATGCCGAGGAATGCAGGCAACTCGCACGTTCCTTCACCGCGCAAGATCAAGCGCGCCAGAAGGACCGTCACGATGAAAACCTGCCTCACCACTCGTATTCGCCTGGAACGTTGGTATGGCTTCGCGTTCCCTCATCTGCTCCTGGCCTTTCCACAAAGCTACTGCCGAAATACGAAGGCCCCTACCGAATCCTACGTCAAGCCTCCCCGGTCAACTACATTGTTGAGCCCGTTCAACCATCGACGGACCGACGCCGCCGCGGCCGCGAGACTGTTCATGTGGATCGATTGAAGCCGCACTACGACCCACCCGTCGTACCCGTTCCATAGGTCGCCAGGATGGCTCCTTTTCTGCGGGGGAGTGATTTGTAGCATGGATATATGGCACAGGCAAGAGCGCCGGCGAAAGAAGAGAACGAGGACTGTTGCTGATGCTCGCGCTTGCTCCGCTTGACATCTGGTCGCTTCACCTCTGCCAGTTCGCTAATAAACGTCTCACGGGCTTACCGCTAAACGCATCCTATTACTTTCTTTATTCCTTTGTTTCTTTCTTTCTTTCTTCCTTTCTTTCTTTCTTTCTTTCTTCCCGTTATACTAGTACTGGTATCGGAGACGTCCTATACAGAACTGAGTGAAATGTTGTCTACACATACAAAGATATAAAAAACGCGCTAAACCTATTCTAGCAGCGCAAAACTCGGAAGCAGAAGTAAACAGGAGGAGGACAGGAAAGAAACACCGGCGCTACTACTGTCCATCTTCTGTTTACTTTTACTTTCAAGTTTTGCGCTATTAAAGTATGTTCAGCAGACGCCAGCTCGCTCAAGAAGAAGTTATCCTGAAATATAAAAGCACGATCCGGCTGTTTGGGCATCACTTAAAGGACGAGGACAAGAACTGAATAGACACAACATTAATGTGCCTGTTCATTTCTGGTCCTGGTTCTTTAAGTGGTTCGCAAATAACCCGACCATGAATCTTTACCAACAAGCCCAAACCATAAGCCTCCAAAAAGTGTAAGCACATTTCGCTTTTACTCTAATCTGTACAGCTTCGACAGATTAAGAGCGAGAGAGAGATAGAAAGAGAGAAAGGAGGGAGACAAAAGATAAAGAATGAATACTGAGCAGTCGGCCTGCTTCTTTTTTCGCGACACTTGGCGTTGGCTGATTTTTCAGTCTCCTTTTGTACCGGCCCAAAAAAAGAAATGTCTCAAGAGAGCGTCGCGCTATCTTCGTCGTCCAATGTTCGAGGTATTTTATTTTCGCGCAAGAGTCACTAAATTGACTAGGCCTCGCTAATTAAAACGAATGTTTCCTACGCACTGCGCTATATTGCTATTTACATTTCTATTTGAGACGTCATATTCTCATACCAACTCTGCCCGTCGGGAAGATAGCGTGAAACATTGCTATGATTGTCCTCTTTTCCGAACGTCTCCTCTCTTCCCGTTTGAAGAAAATTGATGCTCATCCCCGTAAAGGGAGACAGTCGCACGGAGTGCTTTAGAATTAACGGTAAAGCCTAAAACGTGCAGTGAATGTGGCGTGCTGAAAGACACCGCGTCGGTTAACGAATGAATCCGATATCGGACCAACGCTCTCATTTCAGCTTTATTAATTTGCGCGAAACATTTCTTATCTAAAAAAAACTTGTTATCAAATACGAATGATTCATTATACTTCGGTATACTAAGAAGTGAGCGTGGCAGGAACCTACGAATGAAAACTCGACAGTATCGAGTCTTGATGTTTCGCACGCGAAGACGCTGTTGATGAATAACAACGATAAATGAGCGAAGCTGCAAATAGAGTCCTTACCTGCGATGCAGCGCACTCCTCGTCTAGTCAGACCGTTCGGCCTCCGCCGGTATTACGGTTATGTAAACCTAACTCATGTTTAAGCTAAACTTGCGCGCCGCGGTATCAAAAGAAGGAGCAACGCCCATTAAGCTTAGGAGCCTCAGACATCCCCGCCGAGCTCGCGGTGTTTTCCCGTTCGCTGCATGTTTTTCCTGCCTGCCTAAGATTAGTAAATGCTATACGTCCCGAGAAAATTGATCGGAAAACGGCAATTTCTCAGTACGACAAACACCGAGAGGCTGTCGTAGTTCGGAAGCTTATCGTTGTCGCACAGAAGTACGAAGGGGAGGGAATTAAATAAGCTGCGAGAAGATTAGGTTTGCAGGATAAGTACGACTTGCAAAAACTGAAAGCAAAACAAATGGCGCAGACATTGGGACGCCCTCGTTTTTCTGGAAGTAGTCGCGATGCACCAGTCGCTGCATGGACGCCGCCGGTGAAAACTTTTTGAGAGTCAGAGGGGCAAGAAGAAAAGGACATATGAGCATCCGGTGTTTTCTGTAGCGGGAAATACGGTAATATTTTCTCCTTAATCGATTCATTCCCCATCCGCTGATCTCTCGAACGCAATATTTAATGTAGTTCTTATTCTCAAAACAAGAATGAACTTGTTAGCGATCGCATGAATAAACTTAAAAAACAAGCGCCGTAAATCAATCAATCAATCGATCAATCAATCAATCAATCAATTAATGCGCTTATTTGCTGGACAAGAAGTCAAAATGGAGGCAAGGGCTAAAGCCACATGTACTTGACAAAGGTCCCTATCCCCACGTACTTCAAACAACGATGAACATTCTCCTTTAGAGCATATTGCTCTTATACGTTAGGTATGCGCACAAGCTGTCCATGAAGGAAAGAAGTGGAAATTAAGGCTTCGTTTTTCTTTGTTAGACACGGTATTAACGAAAACTAACAGTCAAATATGCCAAGGAAAGTATAGGGGATGTTATTAGTAGTAATTGTAGCGTAAATTTGTACAAAGTAAAGTGGACGAAAAGATAACTTGCCACTGGCAGGAACCGAACCTGCGACCTTCGAATAACGCGTCCGATGCTCTACCAACTGAGCTACCACGGCGGTCGTTATCGCGTCCACTTTATGAGGTCCACTATATTGCTCAGGCCGACATAGGTGTTTTTCAGTAAATAAACCACTCTCTCTCTTTCTTGTTTACAGTTGCGTAACGATGTCAACCGCAACATTGGTATTACCAACACCAGAAGCGGTAAGCTGATATGTAGCGCTTGTGCTTGCGGGGATGGTAGCCCCGGCTATTGCTACGTAGACAAACGTCAGTGGATGGCGCTTAAGTATACGATGGACATCAACCCGACGTAACGGCTGTATCGTAGGCCTACATATGTAATGTTTATAAAATTAGATAGCCAGCAATGCAACCGCAATTGAAGTTTCGCCAACATTGCGCCTGCATAGGGTCTTTTTCAAAAGCAGTTTCGAGACCTGGCGTGGCTCTGTGGTAGGATATTTGATTGCCACGCGGAATGCTTGGGTTCGATTCCTGCTGGGACCCTGATATTTATTCTTTGCGTACGTCGGGTCAACGCTGCCTATGTGAGGTTTCTTTAGCGCTTTCGCATTTAAATTACCGATGTCTGTTCTCGCCGTTTCATGGTATATGTACTGTCAATCACCTGTGGCGCATACCCGTATACTGTGGCCCGTGGTATAGCGTATGTGCCACACGCGTCTGGAGGAAAGGGTTTGACGACGCACGCGACGGCATTTCCACTTTATTCATGTCATGACCAGCCAGACACATTCGTCAAACCCTGTTACTCTCCAATACTAATTTTGGTCTACCTCATGTTAAAGAGGCGATCACGAGAGCACCCAGACGTATAGGCGGCTAGATAGATAAATAGATAGATAGATAGATAGATAGATAGATAGATAGATAGATAGATAGATACGAAGATAGAAACGCTCAAAGTGCCTGCAGTTCGCTAAGAAATGCTTCGCATTTAAAATAATGGCAGCTTCGCACTAGTGGAGTCAAGCCTCAAGGAAGTGCGGAGCTTTGCAGCCTCCTTTGTTTCTCTTCGGTTTTCTCTTTCCTCCTCTCTTTCTTTCTTTTTTTTCCCGTTTTTGATGTCTTTTTTCTCTCTTTATTTTTTTTTATTTCTGTTTTTCTTCGTATTTTCTTGCCTTCTTTCTCTTTCCATTTCTAGCATGCTTCCTCTTTCTTTCTATTTTTATACCCGGTTTTGCCTGCGTTAGGCCAAGCGACGACAGCATACGATGACAGCATACGAAAGCCCGGGCCCCCCCAAAAAGTTCTCCGAACTGAAAAATGCTCGTGCGCACTGAACAAAATCCTCCATTCCATAAACGATAGTCGCGCAGGGCCCATTAATTTGTTTAGCTGTCCAACCCTGCACAGTGGAGGGAGATAGCGAGATGGGAGTTCTGAAAATTATGCTGTCTCGAAGTGCTATGCTGACTCGTGCGTTGTGACACAAAATCATTGTGAGAGCTGGCGATGGGACATGGTCGTAATGAAAGCGGCAAATTACATAAACTAATGCGACAGAATTCCATCCACGGGTATAAACAGGGGTAGACCTTTAGTCTGTAAGTTTTCAAAAGAACTGCATTAAACAATACCACATTTATTAGTCATAATATCGCCGTATTTCTAAGAAACTTGGGGGAAACCTCAATCGCCTATGTAATAAGAACGAGAAAACAAAATGGAGATATTACGGATTGCATAACGACAGACGAATACGCTTTTATAATAGAGGAGGTACTTCTTTTTTCTTTTTAAGGAATAAACTTCGCAATAAGAGACTAGGGTTAGTTAACGATCGCTATGGATTACGATATGAAAAATTAAGAGAAGCAGATTAAGTGGCAGCTGGGGTGGGTGGGGGGGGGGGGGGGAATCGAGGCAGCAGCCTGAAGGTATTTACCCACGCAAGCCCCACGTCTTGCTTTTGAAGTTTGAGATGAAGATGTAGAGAGAGTCACGAACACCGAAAGTTCTTGAACACGCGAGGATACGACGACATGCTTCGTTTCTTTAGAAAGTGTTTTCTTAGCCTTGTCAAAACATCAGCACAGCCCTCCACGCCACTTCGCAAAGTGGGAACCATCAAACATTCAATAATAATAATAAAAAAAATCTCATGGCAAACTAATTATACTCGGAAAGGGAGTTCACTGTTTTGGAATGATGACGACATGAAATATTTTGATTAGTGGTTAAAGCATGCTCGCGTGACTGACGCACGCGTAGGTTGAAGGCACGCGCGCGGGTAGCAACCAGCAAAGCCCACTTATTCAGATACGCTTAGAACTTTTAATGAAGAGTTAATGACAGAACAGCGAACTTCTTGCGTAGAGTAAATTATAGCGAACTGCCTCATTACGATCTCTAAGAAAACCGGCAAGGAACTGATTAAAACATATATTAACTGCAGCAAACATAAGTACTAAGAGTTTTCCTATAAAACTATAGCTTTTCGTTCGAACATATTATAAAAAGAAAAGACCGACTCTTGTCGCCTGTCTAATAAATTGGCGCACATAGCGTACTCGACAATCTTACACGGCGAGATTGTACACTTGGCCATATTTTCCTTGTCTGATTGCGACTTTCAAGTTAATAAGATATTTATTGCATGGTGCTACGGGTCCTCCATATTTTGGAGTGAGTTCAAAGTTTGCAAGTGTTAAAGTTTGCAAATTAGATCGACAGGGTATAAAGCCAAAACTCACAGTTTCCCTTATGCATTCGCCTAAGACGACTCGAAGGCGAAATCCATCTTCTTTGTCCTCTAAATCGATGTATTGATCAGTCGATTTATTGACTGATCGGTCGGTGTGTCGATGTATCGCCACGATCAGTGCGGAAGATTGCAACCTCTGCAGGGTGGCCGCCATATTTGGTTCTTGGGCTGCTAGTTAAGGGGAATAAACGACCACAATAGTGTTTGGCATGTCCTTATGACTTGTTTTCAGCCAGTGTTTGATCGCCATCGACTGTCACGTAATCAAACACATCGTTTACGTGCTGGCCGCGCATACATGTCACAAATGGGCCAAATTACTCTAAACGAGATTGCAAGTGTAAAATAATATGTTCTGTATGCACACAATCGTTGAAGTGATGAACGCTACGAGTGAAGGAATAAACGTCTTCTCCCATTAAAACACGACCGAACATTGCGAGCCCATAGACAATTGTCACCCACCACTTCGATGAGCTGAGAGAGCTTGAGCTTGATTCGTACTGTGAGAGGATCTGTGTCGTTGACCACGGGCCGGACCAGCTTGTTGTATCGGGATATGAGGTCGTCGTACAGCCGCTTGGCGTCCGGGCTTCCGCGAACACCTGTCAGATGAATGGGAGGAAGAGGAAACAAAGGAACGATAAGGCACAGCGCTGGAGTAGCCACACGGGGGTTTAGTCATTCATCCCCACACCCAACCCGGTTACTATAATTTGTACCTACAGTACGCGCGGATTCAAACAGGACAGTTTAGGGCTAACTAACGCACATACTTAAGTTTCCACCGTCTTCAGTACGGGTCATATCGGCGTAATTGCGACTTGAAAGCGTAGATCATGGTCAACATTCGAGACATGACGAGGTTATCTCGAGCAATTACGCATACTAGTCGTTACGCTAAAGAATTCGATGTCGTGTTTGAATCTTTGAGTACCGTACATATATGGGCACGCACACATACAAACACCGCAGGAACACACAGAAGCCTATCCCTCTGAGGCACATGTTTGATCACGTGAAGGTCAAGCCGACGTTGTGTCTATGGCCCTGGCCAACCAAACAGAATAAAACGTAGCCCTTCTCGTTCATCGAAGTACACTGAAGCGAAGCGACAGGCTGGGACCAACGCTCCAAAGTTCCTTCTTGCTGATCCTCTTCACCACTTGTGCGCCGGTGCCGCATCTGTGTTCCCGGCCTACGACAGTGGTACACACGCGGAGCTTTTCTCGGTGGTTACTTACTGTGTGATAGAAGGCTGGCCGGCGTCGAATGCCTATTGAAAAATCAAGGTTATTTTGTTCGTCCTTTCTTCATTTATTCTAAGTGTGCCGGAAAATCTGCACAATGGCTTATTCATTGCCTCATTGTCAGAGTGCCACGTTCAAGCTGTTTACAGTCGTAAACAAAAACGAAGATCCCTGGCTGCTTCACCACCTTCTACCGCATCTACTGTGAAGCCGAAGGTAGCTTCAACGAACTACACTGTCTTATTTGTGCAAATTACGCCATCGGACAATCTGAGAAACCTGAATCGGCAGACCATCTCGAGAAAACTCGAGTCTCTGGCTCCAAACGAGATCAAGGATGTTCGAGTCAACCTCCGCAAGAATGTCTTGGCCATCGACGTCATACATCAGGCATCTCTGCTTGCTCTAACCAAGATCACAGACTTCGACGGCGTCCAAGGTTCGAGCTCACATTCCACTTAACAATGACATGGTGCTAGGTGTGATTCTCCATTCCTTCTGGCGACCTTCCTATCCTGATCAAGGAAGTTAGTGACCATAGCAACATCGTCCAAGTCTCACGGCTGGGTAACTCGCGTTGCGTAACAATTGTCTTCAAAGGCGACACATTGCCATCCCATGTGAAGGTAGGTCACTTTCGTCACGTGGTCCGTCCATTTACATCAAGACCACTTCAGTGCCACAAATGTCAAAAAATGGGTCATGTGAGCGGAGTTTGCAGAAACGTGGTGATTTGCCCCTGCTGTGCAGAGCCACACAATGCGAAATCCTGCCGCGCAACCGCCCTGAAATGTCATAAATGCCATGGATCGCACTAAGTGTCATCAAAAGACTGTCCATTAGTGAAAAAAGACTGGAGTGTCTTGAAACAGATGGTACGGAACGGCTCAACACACAAAGAGGCGGTTGATATTGTAAGAAATAGACAGCGACGCTCGCATCGGCGACGAACGTCTAGGGCTACTGCTGCCCAACCTGGACGGGTAACGCAATCTCCTACTCCGACAGTCCATGAGCCTTCCCTTAAGCCACAGTTTCCACCACTGGACCCCACCACCACCGCCCAATGCATCACAGTCGGAGAGCCGAAAAGGTGTAGAGGCTTCGAAAGCTGCGGCGGAGGTCGCGTGGCCCTCATTGCCACCACTGCGCACTCTAAAGAGACGGTGCAGAATGCCCCGCAGTGTACATCATCGTCCACAGATGATTTCCATGACGAAAGCCGACAAGTCCTCGCTTTGCTGAGGTCTCTCATGACCGCGATTCGCACTCTCCTCAACGGAATGACTACTCCATCAGCTCAATGCGCACTGCAAGTTCTGGATTCCTTGGAGCCAGTCCTCGCAAGCCTTTTTTGAACATCTTGGATTCCAGTCTACTTTTAGACAACCGCAGAGGAACTGGTCTCAAACACTTGAGACCAGATGTGACTGTCTAAGTGAACGTGCTGAACGCTGACATGCGTGTGCGCGCATCACTTGTTCTCTCTTTCTTTCTTGCTTTCTCTCTTGTTTTTCTTCCCTTTCCCTCTCCCCCCCCGTGTAGGGTAGCAAACCGGGTATAACCTGGTTAACCTCCCTGCCTTGCCTTTGCCTCTCTCTCTCAAGCTTCGCTGGTGACCGAAATTGCACACGCCTCCTGACGTTCACACCCAACCGCGCGGACCTTCAGCGATAAATATCCTTTGGCCACATCATAATTTAGCGCTTTATATTGATTCAGTCTTGGTGGCACACCAGTCTTGATGGATTGTCAAAGCAAAGACACATTCTCACTCATTTTGTAACCGCGCAGGGTTCACGCTATTCGGTCCACACGCTCGCGCATATGCGATGCCCGAACTTGCCTATTAGCCAAGATACATAGGAGGAGTATACATAATAGCCCAGAGGAATCTGACATCCCGCCAGTATTGACATGAGAACTAAAGAAAGCCCTAAAGGGAATGCAAAGAGGCAAAGCCGCTGGTGAGGATCAGGTAACATCAGACCTGTTGAAAGACGGTGGAGAGATTATGTTAGAAAAACTGGCCACCCTGTATATGAAGTGTCTCTCGACAGGGAGGATACCAGATTCTTGGAAGAATGCCAACATCATCTTGATCCATAAGAAAGGGGACGTCAAGGACCTGAAAAATTACAGGCCCATCAGCGTATACTATCCGTTGTCTACAAGCTATTTACAAAAGTAATTGCTAACAGAATTAATAATAATATGTGGGGTTTTACGCTAACAGAATTAATACGACATTAGAGTTCAATCAACCAAAGGACCAGGCAGGATTTCGTACAGGCTTCTCAACAACAGACCATATTCATACTATCAATCAGGTGATAGAGAAATGCGCGGAATACAACCAACCTCCATACATAGCCTTCATAGATTACGAGAAGGCATTTGATTCGGTGGAGACATCAGCAGTGATGCAGGCATTGCGGAATCAGGGCATCGACGAAGCCTATATAAACATAATGGAAGAAATCTACAGGGGATCCACAGCCACTATAGTCCTCCATAAAGAAAGCGACAGAATCCCAATAAAGAAGAGCGTACGGCAGGGAGACACGATCTCTCCAATGCTATTCACCGCGTGTTTACAGGAGGTTTTCAGGGCCCTAGATTGGGAAGAGTTAGGAATAAGAGTTAATGGAGAGTATCTCAGTAACCTGCGATTCGCTGATGACATTGCATTGATGAGTAACGCGGGAGACGAATTACAGCTTATGATTACTGAACTGGATACGGAAAGTAGAAGAGTAGGTCTGAAAATTAATATGCATAAAACTAAAGTAATGTGGAACAATCTTGGCAGAGAACAGCGCTTTGCGATAGGTGGCGAGACACTGGAAGTTGTAAAGGAGTACGTCTACTTAGGACAGGTAGTAACCGCGGAGCCGAACCATGAGAGTGAAATAACTAGAAGAATAAGGATGGGATGGGGCTCATTCGGCAAGCATTATCAAATCATGAATGGTAGTCTACCACTATCCCTCAAGAGGAAGGTATATAACAGCTGCATCTTACCGGTACTTACCTACGGAGCAGAAACCTGGAGACTTACAAAGAGGGGGTTCAACTTAAACTGAGGACGACGCAGCGAGCGATGGAAAGGAAAATGATAGGTGTAGCCTTAAGAGACAGGAAGAGAGCGGAGTGGGTCAGGGAACAAACGGGGGTTAAGGATATCATAGTTGAAATCAAGAAGAAGAAATGGATATGGGCCGGGCACGTAGCACGTCGGCAGGATAACCGCTGGTCATTAAGGGTAACTGACTGGATTCCAAGAGATGGCAAACGCGTGAGGGGGAGACAGAAAATTAGGTGGGTAGATGAGATTAAGAAGTTTGCAGGTATAACGTGGCAGCAGAAAGCACAGGACCGGGTTGATTGGCGAAACATGGGAGAGGCCTTTGCCCTGCAGTGGGCGTAGACAGGCTGATAATGATGATGGTGATAGGAGGAGTAGACTGTCTGTATGGACGCGGATGCATACAGGCTGACCCACATTGCCTACGCGGCAAGGCAGCCACCAAGACATAGCCAATGGCTACGGATCATATATATATATATATATATATATATATATATATATATATATATATATATATATATATATATATATATATATATATATATATATATATATATATGATTCAAAAGAAAGCTCTGTGGGTCCGGTGCACATATAGTCAAGTAATGAAGGAGCACACTTACGAAAATTGAATATTTTTTACTGGTTAACGTTTCGGCCATGGCACGGCCTTCGTCAGAATGAAAATTCTGACGAAGGCCGTGGTATTACGTGTACTATTCACCTTCGTGGTATTACGTGTACTGTTCTGCAAAAACAACCATCTATTCGAGCTAATTAGATGATCAGGTGATTCCCATTCGTGTTCCGACTTAATTCCACTTGGAGCCACTCCAAGAAAGTTTCGTTCGCGGACGTGTCTAATGCAACTGCCTTCAACTTTCACAATTATTTTAAAGGCTCGTTTATAGGTCAGAATATCATACAGGTAGTTCTTAACATTCAAATGTTGCTTATTCGGCTATAACCACCCTGAAAAATCTCTTACGTAAATATTTACACTGGCCTACAGCGGTATTAAATTAAATTGTCTAAGGAAAAGAAAACGTTCGCATCAACCGCGTATAAATAGGTTCAGAAAAATGAGGCACTTCGACAGTATTACTCATACAGGCAAGCAACAACGATGTCCCATTTACCGAACCTTGAGGGTCTCCTTGGTTTAACTTTATCTTAGTTGACATTCTGCTATTAATTTGTACAAATTTATAACGACCTTCAAGGTAACTTTTGAAGTGCTGAAGTGCGGCTGCAGACACCGTTACCTCTGAAGGTACGAATTAAATAATTGTAACTCTTGTTACGGGAGTTTATTGTGGTAAGCAACGACCGCAACGATCGTACCGGCAGCAGGCAGGGCGTAGCCGGAGAGCGAACTGTCGGTGCGCGCCAGCCGATGGCGATGGGCGTCTGTGCCTGCCGATCTTCTTCCTCACACAATATGGAAGCAAATGCTTTTAAATGCGAAGCATTTCTTTGCGTACTGAAAGCACTTTTGCGTTTCTATCTATCTATCTATCTATCTATCTATCTATCTATCTATCTATCTATCTATCTATCTATCTATCTATCTATCTATCTATCTATCTATCTATCTATCTATCTATCTATCTATCTATCTATCTATCTATCTATCTATCTATCTATCTATCTATCTATCTATCTATCTATCTATCCGCCTACGTCTGGGTGCTCTCGTGATCGATACCTTAACTCAGGGTAGACCTAAATTTGTATGGGAGAGTAAGAGGTATTGACGAATATGTCTGGCTGGTCATGACATGAATAACGTGAAAATACTCTCGCATACGTCGTCAAACCCTTTCCTGCAGACACGTGTGGCATATACCCGTATACCGCGGTCCGCAGTATGCGGGTATGAGCCACAGGTGTTTGACAATTTATGGCTACCCAGGAACGGCTGGGACAGACGTTAGTAATTTAAATGCGAGAGCGATAAGAAAAACTGACGTCGGCAGCGTTGACCCGACGAATGCAAATAATAAATATAAGGGTCCCAGCAGCAATCGAACCCAAGGAATCTGCGTGGCAATCAGGTATTCTACCACAGAGCCACGCCAGGTATCGGAACTGCTTTGGAAAAAGACCCTATGCATGCGCAATGTTGGTGAAACGTCAATTGTGGCTCCAGTGCTGGCTATCTAATTTTTTAAAGATTACATACGTACTCCTATGAGGCAGGCGTCATGCCGGGTTAACGTCAATTGTATCCTTAAGCGCCATCCACTGTAGTTGGTCCACGAAGCACTATTCAGGGCTACCATATCCTCGCAAGCACATGTGCTACATATGAGCTTACCACTTCTGGTGTTGATAATACCCATGTTTCTGTTGGCACCGCTATGCAACTGTAAACAACCGGTTATATGAAACATATGCGACTGTTCAACATATGTCTGTGCGCACAACATTTGTACATATCTTTAACGTCATTTCGTAACGTCTCGCTCAATAAGAAAATTACAACCCAGTCGCGTTGCCTCCGCATGCTTCGCATAACATCGATTCCCATGGCACTTGGGATCTGCCAATTTTTTGAAGATCAAGAGAGAGTCCCGAGCGCATTTTAAATGCGAAGCATTTCTTTGCGTACTGTAAGCATTTTTGCGTTTCTATCTATCTATCTATCTATCTATCTATCTATCTATCTATCTATCTATCTATCTATCTATCTATCTATCTATCTATCTATCTATCTATCTATCTATCTATCTATCTATCTATCTATCTATCTATCTATCTATCTATCTATCTATCTATCTATCTATCTATCTATCTATCTATCTATCTATCTATCTATCTATCTATCTATCTATCTATCTATCTATCTATCTATCTAGCCGCCTACGTCTGGGTGCTCTCTTGGTCGCCTCCTTAACTGGGGGGCAGACCAAAATTTGTGTGGGAGGGTAAGAGGTATTGACGAATATGTCTGGGTGGTCATGACATGAATAACGCGAAAATCCTGTCGCATACACGTCTAACCCTTTCCTGCATACTTGTGTGGCATATACCCGTATACCACGGGCCGCGGTATGCGGGTATGCGCCACAGGTGTTTGACAATTTATGTCTGCCCAGGAACGGCGAGGCAGACATTACTAATTTAAATGCGAGAGCGTTAATTTAAATGCGAGAGCGTTACAACCCAGTCACCTTGCTTCCGCATGCTTGGCATAACATCGATTCCCATGGCACTTGGGATGTGCCAAATTTTTTTTTTCTGTTCCGTACGGTGGATTATTTTCTCTTTGATGTGAAGTAGAGATGTGTTGAAAAAAGCCTTAAGAGCAACTCGTATTTTACACGTGCTGGCAAATCTTGATATATTTGCCAGAACTAAACGTCACTGCAGTCCCCGGATGCGCTGGAACTAATGATAGCAATATAAGTTAGTTCTCGATGCTCGAACAGTCATGAACTTAGGATGAATCCGCGGTTATAAGTAGAGGCCGGATTTTTAGGCACTAAGAACTCGCGTTTTAGGCGCCAAAAATAGGCAGGCAAAACACAATTTTAGGCACCCAAAATCGTAAATATAGGCACAATAAATTTTTACAAAAACGCCAATTTTCGAAGAAAGGCGTGAGCGACGTGTGTCTACGACAGGAAAAGAAACAAATGTTATAGTTTATGATGGCACATAGGCATCAATGGTTTAACTTGGCCATGCAAATTGTCCTTTTTTCCGCACGATTTCGAGAACACGGTCTCTCCTTTCATTGTCCAGCATGGTGAGTTAATTTTACATCGTCGAATAAGCACGCTCCTGGGTCTCTTTCTTTTCGGCATGGCTGAGAAGGGCAGCACAGGAGCCAATAGCCAGACCACTAGAAGGCCAGAAGGGTTTTATAGCCTCGTATTGGCCGGGTCTAATCGCGCAGGGTCAATTTCTCCTCTGTCTGTGAACACCTTAGAGGGCCCCTTACCAGGTTTGAGCATTTCGAGCTGGCAAGCGTAATGCATGCACTGGGCGCCTGCGATCACGTCTGCCAAGATTTGCAACGCTACGCGCCCCTGAAAGAAGTGAAAGAGAGAGAGAGAAATAACTTTATTGGGTCCAGCGGTTTGGGGAACAGGTCCCCGGCTAAACGGCGGCCAGTAGCCCTTGGGTCCTGGCGGCGTTTTCGGCCAGCTGGACGGCCCAGAGTTGCTCCTCCGGATCCGAGCTTAGCAGTAAGGCCTCCCACTGCTCATCATTATCTATATTGCAACCCTGTAGGGACGCCTGAGGGCAAGCCCACAGAATGTGTTGCAGATTCGCCCGTTCCCTGCATAGCTGGCATTTGCCATCGTATTGGTCGGGGTAATAACGGCTGTAGGCCACCGGATTCGGGTAAGTGTTGGTTTGGAGAAGGCGCCAGACCACCGTCTGTGTCTTATTGAGTCTCGGGTGGGCAGGGGGGATACCGAGCCCTCGCCAATCTATAATACTTTGTGATTTCATTGTAACTGACCATGCGTTCCTCTCTCATCTCTGGCTGAGGCTGCTCACTGGCTCGGTGTGTAAGTTCTCGAGCCACTGTGTGAGCCGCCTCGTTTCCAGGGAGAGAGGCATGCGCAGGTGTCCATACTATTTCTATGTGCCTATTGATTTTGAGAGTGGTTAAAATTCTAAACACCTCCTACGAGATTCGCCCTCTTAGAAAATGTCGCACCGCTGTCTTCGAGTCACTAATTATGTGTCTTGCCGACGTTGAAGCTATGACCAATGCGATCGCGGAGTCTTCTGCAGTTTCTGCGCTATGCGTTCGGAGTGAACCGCTGGCTTCTATCTTAGCCCCTCCGTTTACGACAGCTACAGCCATTCTTCGTTCATGTGGATATGTCGCGGCGTCAACGGAGACCACGTCCTTCATGTTTGCATATAAATATCAGGCTGAACGCGGCTTGCCCTTCATCTCACGGGCGCGCGCGCCAACATGGAGGAGGTGACGTACAACAAGGAATGCTCCTGCGTACGTCACAGTAGTACGTGACACTGCGAGAATTATTCGAGGCGACATGTGTAATTTGTGCAATTTGTTGCTTGAATAGAAGAATGAAAGTTTATAGAAATATTAAAACATACAAACGGAATCTGCGCGCGTTTTTCTTTGTTTTGTTTTTACTTCGAATCTCGCACGATGCGAGACTAAGCTGCCTTCATTTCGTTTGCGTTCGTGTTCTCGCCGTTCCCGCATCGTGCCCGCACCAGCCCTGACAACGCTTGGCGTGTTTTTTGTGCATCGTCCCTTACAGCAGTTCCAGCGGTGCGACGCGCTCTGTCGTGGTAAGGATACATGACCCATGCCAGCCTCTCCAAACGCATAGAGCAGGGGTCTCAAACTGCCCTCAGAGAGCGGGCCGCAGTCACACAATTCGGTCTCGGAAGGGCCGGGGCAGTGAAGAAGGTAAGAACGGGGGGGGGGGGGGGGGGGGGGGGGGGTTAGGAGAGCAGTGGAGGAGTTCGTACTAATTGTCACGTTGCCATTCAAGGAAAAACCTTTCCCATATCACAATCACATATACGGGTCATTTCTGAAGGAGATTTGGTGCCAGGATTCCCGCAACATATCGATACCGATCTCCAAAATGACTGAAATCTGGAGGAGGATACTGCTTGAAATATAGTTTTTGTTGGTGGTTATAGACAGGGTGACCAGATGGGGTCCCTCACTAAAACAATGCTTTAGACCTGTGTAGCTCACGAACATACCTATTAAGGAAATTTTAAAATCGTGGGGCGAGGACAGTCTTGTGCGAGTCGCGGGTCACAAAAGAAAGGTTCGGCCTGCGAGCAGTGTGTTTGAGACCCCTGGCATAGATGGATCCATCCCACAGAAAGAGGCAGTACACTAGAGAGAACACCGAAACGATACAACACCGCTGTTGTGCACGACCTGGCTTGGGCATGTCATGCGCACGCAGTGTAACCTTGCGTGCGCATGACGTGTTGATGCGTCTGCGTCGTGTGATCTTCCGGCTTCGACTTGCTCCGATACCGAAGAGGGCAGAGAAGGAATTTGGCTTGCGAGTGGCAAAGGTCTCAAGCTCACCTACCGGTATCATGCTTTCGCGGCTCGTAATGAACCAATTAAAAAGTTCTTGTGGTACAAAGCTCTTCATTGGGCACGCAGCAACTTCCAGTGTCTAACTAAAATTTCTCATGTCACCTGGTGAATCGCCCTTTAAGAAGTAAATTACAAGCGAAAGAAGATCCACGTGCACATATGATTTTTTTGTACCCACACTCTACTTTCCCCTGACGGCACTCTATGGTTTCGCATTCGTTCTCCATCTGCCTGCTGCTGCACTGAGGCACCTCCTGTTCCCTGCCCCCAACCACACCCAGTTCTTCGAGGAGGTGCTTCAATTCCTTGGGAACACTGGACTGGAAAACCGGCTGTAAAAGCCGTCCGCCACGTCCTCGGCCATGGAGGCCACTCACCTCTTCTTCCCCTCTCCTCTTCCCACCTTTATTTTCCTCTCTCCCCATTTCACTGTATACGCTGGGGGACGTGCTTCCGTTTAGGGTTGCAGAAATAGCGTCTTTTCATCTCCTGCTCCTCCCCCTGCTCCAACCGCTCGCGTCATGTCAGTGCGGTGGGGAAAGTGGCCGGCGGGTCCCATTTCACTGCTGCTATTATCGGTTGCTTTCCGGAAGTTTGTTGAACTAGGGAACTAGCTTGTTGCACCGCATAGAGTTCTGAAAACGTCAATTTTGCCCCGGTAACATGGATTACGGTCTCAAACTGTACTCGGAAAGCAAAAGATGAGTTTAAATAGTACTCAATTAGGCGCCGTTTTTGAAGATAGGCATTTATGGGCACTTATAGACATTTAGGCACGAACTCCCAAAATAGGCATTTATAGGCACTTATAAACACTTGGGCAAAAACTCCCAAAAATAGGCCTTTATAGGCACTATAGAAACACTATAAAAGCCCTCCTTAACCCCTAATTCATGCTCATATATCAAAGTGGCATGATAGGAACGCAAGGAACAAAATAGGCATTTGCCTAAAATTCCAGTCTCTAGTTATAAGTAATCAAAAGGCATTTCACGAGTGGCTCGGATATATATTGATTTAGATAAGTATGACAGGTTTTGGAATTTACGTACTATGAACGAAAAGTATGATGGTGTGTAGACATGCCAAGAAGACTTAACACTCTTTTTTTCTAACTCTAGCAGTCAGAGGGGTAATTAGCTGCAATAGACCTAGCAGAGCTATTGTCGAACTTCTTTAACGTGATGGCAAGGCGGTTAGCGTACGGGTCGCAGTGACATGGGGCGTCGTCTACGTCTGGACCCACAAAGGTTCTGATAAGCATGAGTTTGAGGAATATTTTAGCAAAATAATAGTTGCGATACTAGAGAGCATATCATAATATTACTTCTCGTGAGATTTATCTGAGGCAGCCAAGTATGTTTCTACGTATTCTGGTCGCTAGTAGTGCAAGTACTGGCTTCGTTGGTAGCAAGGAAGCACTCACTGAAAATAATAGAAGTCATCGCGATACCTATTGGAGTATGTCGGTGTGATTTCTTTGAAAATATATCTAGATATTAGCTGCGCTTTTCAGTTACGAATCGAGCTAAAAATGGGCACCGATTGAGCAGTGAAGCGGAAGGTTATAAGCACAAATATTCACGCAATGATCACTATAGCGATCGCCAAGCATAAATAAATATTTTCTGTACGAATTTTGAAAAAAAAAACAAAAAAAAAACATGGCTGATCCCTCCGTCATAGGAATCGGTATACACGAAAGTGAAACGTGTCCATACAGAAGTAGTTGAATGTTTTCTGTATATTGATATAAGAGAGCTTGTACAATGTCTATTGGTGTTTGACAGTTATAAGCACTGTTTAACGTGGATGCATACACGTTGACGCTTGGTGGTACATCTGTATCTCCCGACGACTAACGTCCATGATCAATGATTAAACAAACCCTTGTGGTCATAGATGCTTGTGGTAGCTGTAGTAGTTAACGGTGAGAGCGGAATCAGACAAAGAGGTGTGACACCCAGAAGAGCGTGACTGGATTGGACGCCGAACATGGCCTAAGGTCGCCTACTCGCGGAATGTAAGAGTTATTCAACACCACTGCCCGACCGGAAGGAAACGCAACGAGCGACATGTCTTCCCCGTTGGCCGGCTGCGAATTATTCGTGGAGCGAGCGTAAATTGTGAACGCGGAGTTGCTGCCACGCGAAGATCTCGCGCGTCGCGGAGCTATTTTTGGTATCGATGGATGCCATGAGCGAGGCCGACGCTTGGGGTAACGTCGCCGCCTGGCAATGTGTTGATGCGTGGACATATTGCACTTTTCTTATTCGAAACGCGCCGAATGGGACGGACGCGTAGAAACGACGCTTTGAAGGAAGTAATCGTGAATTGCACGGTCATAATGCATTACTTCACTTAAGCAAGGACACTGGGAGAGGACAGTGGTAGATATAAAAGGCGCGTTTGTACAGCCTACAAAGTATATGAAAAAAAATGTGACCATGGCGCAGTGGATAGCGTGCTTAGCATCGTTTGTCGCGGGGACCAAGAGGGCATAGGTTCGACTCCCGTTGACGGAACTTTTTTGCTTTGCCTTCTGATCATGTCTTTTTTCGACGTCATTTCCATGACGGAAATGCGTCACTGAAGTCTTGGTGGACCCCGACATAAAACACTTTGGTGTTAAAAAATAGCGGGCCCATCGCAGGTAATGTCAATATATGGAGCGGGTAACCGCACCTTTTAGGGTGACCAATCATGTGCAAATGAGCAAACGTAAGCACATATGTGTTGCGTACAATCAGGGGAACGTGACATAAGTTCCAACCAAGCTTAGCCGCCAGTTCGTAGAGCAGAATACTCAGGAAGAGTATTTAACATGTGATTTTGCTCCATATTTGTAATGATTTCAGGCGCCAGCACCAAAGACTGCTGCTGGTATTAGAAGAGTCCTGTCCCAGGCTGCATGAGAGCAGAATGAGATTCGAGCTTTGTAGCAACGGCATCGCTTTGGCTGTGTTCGACATCCCATTCAGCGATTACGCCACCGTCTACCTCGTCGGATGCTCCCTAGCGTTCGCAGCAGAGGTGGCCTATCAACGGTACTTTCTCGCAAGACGCCTACAGGCCAGCCGTGGTGGACGAGCCGTGGTAGTTCAATATTGCTAAAAGCATTCGACGCTGGTTTTTATGGCTGTAATCAATGAATCTTCATAGCTAAAGGTATCGTGAAAAATAAAGGTTTGACTGATCCAACGCACTGCATTTAATCTGTGAATCGAAACTTCAATCACATTTTGCGCGTGTATGTCTGTGTGTCCCACCATTGGGATGCATGTATGACAGCTTGTCCGCACAATAGTTGAGAAGAACGCCCTTTAGCGCTTGCTTTTTTTTTTTGGGGGGGTGGGGGGGGTGGGGGAGGGGCGCCACATCTATACGCTCCTTAATTCGTCGTACATTGCGGTTTCTCACTAGTTGGGATGTACTTCGGCCCAATCAAATGCGACGCTGCTAGAGACGGTTCGTAACGAGGCTTCAACACGCCTGAAGCATACAAGCCGCAGTGTGTTTTTGCTTAGCCCTCATTTCCAGGACGCAATCTCTGCGTTTTGTCGCGTTGCTGAGGTGTCTGTCCATGAGAAAATAGGTTCCTGACCGACATACATGACGTGCCGAATGTGCTTGGGTTTCTTACATCACAGATAACCATTATCGCAAGGTAAAAGACATTCGGCCAAGTCGGTACTCTCTTGGGCGCCGCAGTCGTCCATCAAAACACCGCAGCAAACGGACTTACTTTTGGTGCACATAACATTACGCACGCGGAGGAGATCGCCATCGCGCTAGCCGGCGCAGATCAGGACTCGAGGGTCATCATCACCTACTCAAGGGGTGCCTGCTGCAATATCGCACAGGGCTACATTCCGTACTTTGCGTACAAAATTTTGCAAAATAGCGACTACCTAGGTGCCCCCGCGCACCGAACGATCATTTGGGCTCCGGCTCACACGGGCCTCCATGGTAATGAGGCGGCCGATGCCGCTGCCCGCACGCTCACTCTCCGGGCACCATCCTCGACCCCTACCGATCCGGACCTAGAACCCAATCCTGCCTACACATATGAGGAGGTCACACAGTTTTATCCATCCGGCCATCAGATCCATCCCAAACCCTGTAAGGGTCTCACGAAGGCGGAGGAGCGCATCCTCCTTCGCCTTTATACCAAAACTCTATTGTGCCCGGCAGTCATAGGTCGGCAAACTCACTCATGAGTCGACTCACTCAGACTCACTCAGACTCAGATTTAGCCGTGATTCACAGTCTGAGTGAGTCCGGGTGAGTAATATTTTGGTGAGTTTGAGTCCGAGTAAGTCCGGTTGAGAAATATTTTAGTGAGTTTGAGTCCGAGTGAGTCCGGTTGAGGAAAATTTTGGTGAGTCTGAGTCCGAGTGAGCCATAAGCCCAAAATGTATTGCTTGAGTGCGTCTGAGTGAGCTCTACCCTTTTTCGCCGATCTATGGTTCTACTTACTCAACTTCACCATTATTATAAGCCTTACGTAGCCTCACGTTAATACTCACGCCGACTCACATATACTTCAAAGCACCAGCACTCATACGCCAGCTCAGTATTTATTAACGCGATAGCGTTAAAGAGCTCGTTCGCAGAAATTCCGGCGTCGGCGTCGGTGTCGGCGTCGGCGTTGGCGTCGTTGGTTGTGAGTGAAAAATAATCATCTTGTCCGTGACCGAAAAATTATCATCTTGTCCGTGACCGAAAAATCGAGAAAGATGCAAATAAAATAAATAATAAAAATTTTCGGGTCCCCGTGAGGATCGAACCCGGGTTGTCTGCGTGGCAAGCAGGTGTTCTACCACACAGCCATGCCTCTGCTTGGAAGTACTGTGAAAATAACTTCCTCTGCTTGGAAATGCAGTGAAAATAACTTCCATGCTTCGCAAACGCAAACGTCCTTTATATAGGCGTCGCAATATAACATGTAATATCCCAGGAATATTGCGTGGTACAAGCGTACATTGCCATCGGGCGTCAGAATATGTGACTATCATAACGATTCCATAGTTCAAAGCCGGTCACCCATTACAAAAGGCACACACGTTACTGCGCGTATTCCCTCAAGACCATGTAGTGGGTGCATAGCAAGTTCGAAAACATTTCCCACATTTGCCGCGCACAATTTCTCCTGGTTTAAAGCATACTACCCATTACATAGTATGCACTAAGTGATTGAAGTACGCACTAGGGACGGGATATCGCTATCGCGTTCAACTCTTAAAGGCGAAGCTTAAGGGTCCCCCAATTTTTTTTTATCAGAGCGTGAGTTACGGAGGAGAGGGGGGGTGCCGTGACCTTGCCCTCCCCCACCCCTGAATACTCTTCCTCGGGCATTTTTGAGAAAAATATTTCATATGTGAGTCATCTGTTTCAATAAAAAAGTGCTTACTGATTTCAGCCACTGATATCTCATATTTTGAAGGTACGATATCAAAAGGCGTCAAGTAGAGCACCGATACGCGAGATCTTGGTGTTGAAGATCATTGACACCAATTTCGAATTAACCAATTGTACGCTAACGGACTCATGAGTCGGCTCACTCAGACTCACTCAGACTCAGATAGAGCCATGAGTCTGAGTCTGAGTGAGTCCGGCTATGAAAAAGGTTTACTGAATCTGAGTCCGAGTGAGTAAAGTTGTAGAAAAGTTTAGTGAATGTGAGTCCGAGTGAGCCCCAAGGGCAAAATATATTTCATGAGTCAGTCTGAGTGAGCTTCACGTGTTTTGCCGACCTGTGCCGGCAGTCGTCAAACACTTCGACACCGCTTGCACGGGGAAATGCCCGCACTGTGAGGAAAGTTTTTGTGACATTTTCCACATGGTGTGGGCGTGCCAAAAAATTCGCCATCTCCCGCTAAAGGGAAGCATGTGTGGATGCGAAGCAGCGGAGAGATGGATAGCTTGAGTGGGAATTTTATTGAAAGGATAAATGAGAATGTATAAGAGAAGACGGAGAATGTGGTGGTTGCGTGTTTATTTAGGGAACGTGTGCGATTCCTTGCGTCGGTGCACGGGGCGCTTTGAAGACGACGGCCTTGTGATCGGTGAAGTGTAGCGTCAGGGGTTGCTTTCGAAGAGTTTTCATTGTGAAGTTTGCGAAGATGAGGTCAATGCACGTTCCCCTTATGGTTGTCGGTTGTATGTTGTCGTCGGAAATGCGTCGCAACGAGTATACGTCTATCATGTGGTGGACGAGCCAGTCGTTCGTGGTTATATCCACGTTGAAGTGGATATAACCCGCAAGCACGAAGGGCGTGTGGCTGTATGTACTGTGCTATTGCCTTCTCTAGGTAACGTTCGACGTTCTCTCTAGAGTAGAGAATGGGGGTGAGTGTAGGAGAGGATAGGGGAGGGTACGCGCATGCGCTATAGGGGGTGTGGGACGCGGGGGGCCGCTCCGTAGACTAGAGGATTCCTAGAGGAGACAAAGGGGGTGAGCGTACGAGAGAGAGGGGGAGGGGACGCGCATGCGTTGTGGTGGTGTGGGACGCGGGAAGGACTAAGCCCCCCCCTCCAAACACATGCAAGCAAGATCAAGGAATGCGGTCAACCTGGGCGACAGACACCACCTGCCTAACCATTGCTAAGCAGCCTCTCTGTGCTCTCGGCCATGACTCTGATGACTGTAGTAGTGGTTGACGGCGTTCATATTACTACAGTGTCCTGGTTCGCATAATGGGTGCTTCCCTACTTCATGAAAGTGGCCGGACGCGGGACGCAGGGACGGGGGACGGGGGACGCGGGACACGGGAGGGACGGACAGAGCCCCGAGCATAAGATGCTTCGCATCTAAAAACTCCAAACCTAACCCCTTTACCTAACCCTTCCCGGGAGGACTGGAAGGCAGCCCTGCTCGGCTGCCCGTGCCGCGGCCGACGCCAACGTGCTCCGGTAAGAGGGGAGCCCACCCAGTGTTTGTACGGTGCAGCCCCTTAAGGACCACTCCCCCACCCTCCCTGTCAATCTGTAAATAAATGTTTTAGATGCGAAGCATCTTACGCTCGGGGCTCTGTCCGTCCCTCCCGCGTCCCGCGTCCCCGCGTCCGGCCACTGTCATGAAGTAGGGAAGCACCCATTATGCGAACCAGAACCCTGTAGTAATATGAAGGCCGTCAACCCTAACACAGTCATCAGAGTCATGGCCGAGAGCACAGAGAGGCTGCTTAGCAATGGCTAGGCAGGTGGTGCCTGTCGCCCAGGTTGACCCCATTCCTTGAGTCATGGCCGAGAGCACAGAGAGGCTGCTTAGCAATGGCTAGGCAGGTGGTGTCTGTCCCCCAGGTTGACCCCTTTCCTTAATCTTACTTGCATGTGTTTGGAGGGGGCTTAGTCCGTCCCGCACCACCACAGCGCATGCGCGTCCCCTCCCCCTCTCTCTCCTAAGCTCACCCCCTTTCTCTCCTCTAGGAATTGTCTACTCTACGGAGCGTCCCACACCCCCCACAGCGCATGCGCGTCCCCTCCCCCTGTGCTCTCCTACGCTCTCCCCCCCTCTCTCCTCTTGGAATCATCTACTCTACGGAGCGGCTCACGCGTCTCACAGAGCATGCACGTCCCCTCCCCCCTCTCTCTCCTCTCATACGGTCCCCCCCGTCCTTTCCTCTAGGAATCCTTTACGGAGCGGCGCGAACGACAGGTGGTGTGACAGCTGCTTACTCCGCTGGGGGCGCCACGGTAGTTCCGCGGTATGAAAATGACGGAGCGCGCGCGCCTCATTCTCTCTCCTGCGCAGCGCCGCGATGAGCGCCCGGACCACTGCCGTGAAATGAGAGCGGCGACGTTCCTCCCGCTGAAGCTAATTATCTCCCCGCTGCTTCGCATCCACACATGGTTCCCTTTAGCGGGAGATGGGGAATTTTTTTTAGCAGCAGCAGCAGCGTCAGTAATAACTGCCTCTTTTATAACGTATCTGTCAAATGTGATGTGAAGGTGCGTAGGGAAC